>WMKK01000004.1:729538-762686 GCA_012295225.1 Ostreococcus mediterraneus
ATCACCACGCGTGGCGCACAGGGCATGATACGCACAGAGTATGGAGCATGTCTATGCGGTGCAGCGGCGCATCGACCAATCGCGACCAGGCGACGCGGGGCCCCAGTGTGCCAGTGCCCCAGTGCCCCAGTGCCCCAGCGATCGACCGACTGATCGATTGACCGATCGATTGATCGATCGATCGATTGACCGATCGATCGATCGATCGATCGCGCGACCGACCGACCGTCGTCGCGCGCTCGCCCCGCGCGCTCGCCCCGCGCGCGGGCGTCGGCACAGCGGCGCGACGGGGCGACGGGAGCGACGCGAGCGACGCGACGCGCGGTGCGTGCGTGCGTGCGTGCGTCAACGCGTCTTCACGCAGTTCTCGCGCGCGCGCGGACGGGGAGAGGTTCGGCGACGCGCACGAATCGCGCGCGAATCGCGCGCGCGCGCCACCAGGGGGACGCGCGCGCGCGCATCCATCCATCCATCCGTCGACGCATCCATCCGTCGACGCGCGCGTGAACGCGCGACTCGAGGTACGTGTGTGCGCGCGTGCGCGAATGCGTGAAAAGTAGTGCGCGCGCGCGCGAGGCGGTGGTGTGGGTGGTGGCGTCGCGCGCGGCGTCGCGCGGTCGTCGATGGATGTGCCGGCGATGTGTCGACGTCGCGGGGGTTCGCGACGCGCGATGATGGATTGGTCGCGACGCGCGCGCGCGCGGCGACGTCGGCGGCGCGCGTGCGATGGGCGGGATGGATGATACGGATTACGACGCGTTCGCGCGCGCGCGCGCGCGTGGGCGTCGCGCGCGGGCGTCGCGTGCGGGCGACGAACCCCAACGCCGCGTGACGCGTCGGCGGTGTGATAATATCCTGAGATATTGTCGTCGCGCAGAGGCGAAGGTGATTACTATGGTGGGTTGATTTTGACGGTTCGTGTGGTTCGTGTGCGCGAATAATAATACACAGGTATAATACCACCGATTAAGAGGGTAGACGTACGAGTAGGAAAGGTGTGAGGCGACGCGCGACATGGCGAACGAGTCCGCGGGGCGAGCGGCGGCGTTGTTACCCGGCGTCGCCGGGAAGAGGTGCGCGCACTGTAATACGCACACGACGCCGTTGTGGCGTAATGGTCCTGATGGGCCCAAGACGCTGTGTAACGCGTGTGGTGTGAGGGATAATCGACGACTCGCCAAGGCGAATCGTGTGGTGAAGCCTGGTGGGGGCGGGGGCGTCAAGGCGACGTCGGGTAAGGCGAGCAAGAGCGGCGAGAAAAAGTCGTCGCCGAAGGGGTCGCCGAATAGTAGTAAGACGAAGAGCGCTGAATTGGCGGCGGCGAAAAAGGCCAAGGCAGCGGCGGCAGCGGCGCGGGATATGTTTGCGCCTAAACAGAATATTCACGTGCCGATGTTTAAGACGGTGAGCGATTACGCGTCGACGCACGCCAGGGGGTTCAAGCCGCCGACGACGTACTTGCGCGGTGACAACTCTGAGCACGCGTTGCGTCGCTTTGGGCCAGGGACGGCAGCACCCATGTATGAAGCTTCGAATGCGGATTTCCAGTGGCTCGAGCACATGAATTCCGAACCTCTTGAAGGAGAAAAGTCGGTGTGCGCCACGACGCCGTCGGCGCAGTACATGCGCCCGGAGCACTTGGAGAAGCTTTTCGACGTGTTTGAAGAAACGTCGTGGGAGGCATCGGCGATGCTCACGCAAGAACAAGCGTGCCATGCAGTGATGGGCAACGTTTTCGCACCCGCAAACACGCCCGAAGGTAAGATGGATGACGTCTTGCATTGGGCGTCCAACGCGCACCTCGGCGACGGGCAATTGGTCAACTTGAAGCACGAAGCCGACGCGGCGCAACAATGGTATCCGTTCGACGCGCGCGCCGCGGACGAGCGCTCGAACCAAAGCACGTCGGAAGTCGCGGGTGCGCCGCTCACTCCGAGCGAGAGCGTGGAGTTTTTGCTCAAGCGCGCCACGGGGTCAGGGGGTGGAAGCGTGCGTTCGGAGACTGGGGACGACGATTCGTCGACGCAATCCGCGGATGACATCGACCGTCGCTACGACAACGCAAACCTTCTTCCGTTGTCGGAAAACAGAAAGAGCAGTGATCTCGGCACCCGCGCGGGTAATACCGCCGTGGGAATGACGCGTCGCGGCGGCTTCAACAGCAGCAACGGCTTCGTGAAGAAGTCGCAGCAAGGCGAAGTCGTCCGCCGTGTGCCAACCCCCCTGACTGGAGGGAAGAGTGAGCTCAAGAACGCAGTCAAAACCATTCATCAAATCAACGCAAGAATCGCCGCCGTCAATGCGCACGCGCCGAGTCTTCAGATCATTTGCAAGGTGTATCGATACTGGCTCAAGTTGCGATGGACCAACGCGGGCAAGCCCTTGCTCGCGCGTTTCGACCCCGTGCCGCCGTTGCGGTTACGAGAGCGCCCAGAGACGGCTACAGAGCGCGAACAACTCGCGTATTTATTCTGTATGAACCTCCAGGCGGTGTCGAGGCAGCAATTCGAACGCGCGGCGCGAGCCGAGCAATCTGAAGCGCAAAAGAAGCGCCGAAGACGCCCGTGCTTCAATCCCGCGGCGTCCAAACGCCGTCGTCGCATCCAAGCCGCCATGGACGAAGCCGTGGCGCGACCGCTGACGATTACTTTCGATCCTCTCGATGAGTTACTCGCGTGCGGCTGGGATGTCGTCGAGTACGATCTGGAGGAGCGCGGCGCTGAGAAAAGCGCGCCGGCGGCCAAGCGACCACAACATTGCGAGCCGCCGTGTAAAAAGGTGAAGCGCGAATCGTCGACGACACCGCGTGCGACGCCCGTCAAGTTATCTGTCAAGTGCGAAGACGAAGACGAAGACGAGGACGAGGACGAAGACGAACCGCCGCAGGCTGACCTCAAGTCTCCGATGGGCGCCGCGGCGGCGCGCGCGGGCGCGTTGATGAAGAACATCGTGTCATCCGTCGGGACGGCGTTTGGCTACGGTGGCAAAAAGTGTGATATGATTAATGGGGAAATGGGAGGAATGGATGGGATCCATAGCGCGCCGCTCTCGCCATCGACGCCTAAAACGCGTCGATCGACGAGACAAACGCGCGTCGGCGCATGCGCGTGAGCGATCGAGCACCAAAAAACATGAGAGCGATTGAGCGCCGAGCTACTGTTCGTAGCGCGCGAAAATCGCGAATCGACGGGTATCATAGTTTGGAACTTTTAGGAACGCAAATTTTGAAAAAATTACTTGAACTCTTTTGCGTATTACACAAATCTGCACAAATCTAATCCACATCAAATCGCCAATTCGATGCGTTGCTATTCAGTCATCGGCGTGGGCGCAATGCGCCTCGCCTGCGTCGCCTCCCCCGGCGCCGCTGTTTCTTCTACCGCCGGCATCGCTCGCACCGGCGCTTGCATGACTGGCATCGATGTTGGTTTTTGCGCCAATCTCTCGACAGCAGCAGAGACGCGCGCGCCGGGCAACATGCTCGCCACTTCCGCCGGAACGTCTTCGGCGCGCGCTTGTTCTCCAAGCTCACCCGCATCAAACGTAATCAACGACGCATAGCCATCAGTCGAAGTGACGACTAAGCACGACCCATCCGGTGACCACGCGCAATCGGTAATCGCAGCGTAGTGAATCGCAGAAATCATCGCGATCGGTTTCGTCTCATCCGTGTCGTAAATCGCCACGCCTTCCACGCCGCACACCGCGAATACAAATCGATACGGCAAATCCGTCAACATCTCACCCTCGCCCGACGCCTCGTACTCATCCCTGCGCTTGTAAAACACTGGATTAAAGCGCACGCACACTGATGGGGTGTCGCCACCAGGAAAGCGCATCGCCGGCGCATCGAACCGACCTCGCGCGAAGGCAAACGTCGCGTTCGCCGGCTTCGTCGCGCCCGGTCTGGTGTACGTCCCCGCCGGGCACACCACGAACGAACCATCAGGAGACCACTGGCAACGACGAAAAAAGCTCGGTAGCGTATCGTCGTGAAATGTTGCGCCTCCAAGGGCGACGCCGTCGCTATCCGCTCTGCTCGCGCCCGCGCGACTCAAACGATAGACACGACAACTCTTATCCGCGCTCGCGTCCACCAAATACTCCCCTCGCGGGTCGTACGCCACCCCTTGCGCGTAGTGCGAATGCGAATCAAACCTATGCGAGCTCCGCCCGCTGTCTACGTTCCACGTGATTGTGGTATTATCCACAGAGCACGACGCGAGAGCGTCCGCGTTCGTCCGCGACCAATCAACCGCCAGCACATCTTCCCCGTGTCCACGTAAGCTCTGCCTCGGCTGCCACCGCGATGAGGCGTCGTGCCAGACGATAATCTCTCCGTGGTCGCCACACGTGGCCAGACGCGTGCCGTCGGGGGAGAATCGCGCGGTGTTCACGCTCGCGGTGTGGTTGGTCAAGTCTTCAACGTGGGTGACTTCGGCCACTTGAGCGTCGTCTCGCGCGGCGACGCGCCAGAGCTTGACCTCCTTGTCTGCGCCAGCGGTGGCTAATATCCCCGTCGATGGATTGAAGTCGCAGGAAAAGATTGGAAGCTTGCCGTGCCAGGCGATTTGGGGCGTGACCACGCGCATGGTCGCGAGCGACCGAGTCGCGCTGTGGTGTCGCGCGTCGAGCACACGCAAAGCAACCTTTAGGGCGATGGTGCGAACCGCACCGTGCGATGATGGCGGATGGATGATTGGAAGAAATGCCTTCAACACGTGAATTACATATGAATAGTCTGACGAGGACTCAACTCGAAATATTAAGCTTGAGTGGCTTCTTCCGTTAATAAATAAAGCACTCTACGGTTCGTGAGATGAATACACGTCATCTTGACGGCGCGATGGCTAAAGATCTTGACCGAGAGCATCCATGCGCTGCATGAGGTCTCGTAGTTTTTTCTCGCTGTTGTGCCGGGCATTAGGGAGCACGAGACGGAAAAAGTTGGGCAAACCGAGCGCCGGAACGGGTTGGAAGCCAATCATGGCGTCGCCCGAGCGCTGCATGCGGTCCTTCAACTTGGGCGCAACCTTGGCGATTTGTGCAAACTGTTCGGGCGTTGCGGTGTCCTTGTTGAAAGGACGAAGACGCGGCGGGACGTACCAGAAGCCAACATTTGAGCATTGCGCCTCGGTGGCGAGCGCCCACGCGCCGGTGGTGTCGTTTTTTACTTCAGATTCGACGAATTTGGCCAACGAAAAGCACAAATCCACGAGCTCTTCCCAACCCGCGTCGCCGCGGTACTTCCAGGCAAGCCATAACTTTAACGCGTCAGCCTTGCGTCCGCATTGGATCGTACGGTCGCCCAGGTCGTGTTCGGTGTTGTTCTTATCCGGCTGGAACAAGTAGTCCGCCTTGTAGGAATTCGCCGCCATGAACTGGCCGGGTTCGCGGCTCAGCACGATGGAGCACTGCAGCGGAATGCCCAACATCTTGTGCGGATTCCAACAGAAACTATCTGCACGTTCGGCACCCTTCATGAGATGCTTGTGCGCGCGAGAGACTAAGGCGGCACCGCCCCAAGCCCCATCGACGTGCAACCACACTTTGTGTTCGGCACAGATATCCGCGAGAGCGTCAAACGGATCGTACGCACCAAGAACGGTAGACCCCGCCGTGGCACCGACATAGAATGGCTTTTTACCAGCAGCTTTAGCATCGTCGATAGCCTTCAGAAGCGCATCAGGAAGCATGGCGCCATCCGGGCCACAGTCAACCTTGATCATGTTGTCCATGCCCAAACCTATCATGTGCGCGCATTTCTTGTACGAGTAGTGCGACTGCTCGGAGCAAAAACCGACATAACCAATGGGCATGCCACATTTCTTGGCTTCTGGACAAGCATTTTCACGCGCCAATATCATAGAATACAAGTTAGCGATTGAACCGCCAGGGACGAATAAACCATCATGGGGAGGCGCCGAACCATCGGCGTTTTCTCCGCGCCAGAGTTTCGCAACCTTGGCCAACATGGCGCGTTCGATTTCAGTTAAAATCGGCGCAACTTCGTACGTGTGAACATTGGCATTCAATGCACTCGACGCCCATTCACCAGCGAGCGCGATGGGATCGACACCTGCGTAAAGCTGATTCATGAACATCGGATGAGAGCTGCGCACACTCGCGCTGACAATCGTGTCGAGCGCGGTGGTAAGCTGCGCGATATCCGCACGCTCGTCCGTACTCTTGCATTCAATTTCTACGCCAAGCTGCTTGAACTGTGTTTCAAGATCAGTTGGAGTAGCAAACTTACTCACGGACTCAGTCGCGCGAATCGAGTTGCGATGATACTCAACCATGTGCTGCGCAACTTCCTCGAGGAAACGAAGCTCCTTTTCTTCAGATTCGCGCGTCCAGAGACTGTCATCTTCCTCTTCTTCTGTAGCTACGCGATGACCGTCCTTCCAAAACATCTCGTACTCGGATACTTCTTTGAGCGGCTTATCGAGGTTCTTCTCGTTGAGCCATTCATCGTTGAAAATCTTTGACAAGTACTTCACACCGCTGTCACACAACACGGTGACAATGACACCCTCTTTAATGTGGCTACTGAGCACGCGCGCAGCGTGGAGATTTAACCCAGAGCTCCCACCAAGCAAAATACCAGCAGATTCACCCACCATACGAACGGTTCGGAAAGAGCTCGAGTCGTCGCCGCGCACTGCGCCGTCGATGACGTCGGTGTCGAGTACGCCGGGAATAGAATCCTTACCGACGCCTTCGACTTCCCAGCTCTTTGCGACGAGGTCTTCCTCAGGAATGTCATTCACGAAAAAATCCCATAGCACACTGCCTTTGGGATCGGCGAGCACAATTTTAATTGTGGGATCAACAGACTTGAGGTAACGCCCCGTTCCGGTGATGGTACCACCAGTAGAGCCGCCGGCAACAAAGTGCGTCACTTTACCTTTCGTTTGAGACCAAATCTCGGGGCCGAGCGTTTTCTCATACGCATCCGCATTATAAGGATTATCGTACTGATTAACGCCGTAGTAATTCGGATTTTGAGCGCAAAGCGTAGCTTCAATGTTTTGATAGTGATCCGGATGGTCCGCAGGGACGCCGCTCGGTGCGACAATCACTTCGCCACCGTACGCTCGCATAGCATCAACCTTTTCCTTACTCGTCTTCTTATTGGTGATCACGATGTAAGGGTAACCGCGAATCGCACAAGCCATCGCAATCGCCGCCCCAGTGTTCCCGCTCGTCGCCGCCACCACAGTCATACCAGGCTTCAACTCCCCCGTCTCAATGGCCATCGTAAGAATATACTGAGCAATGCGATCCTTAATCGACCCAGACGGATTCAAGTACTCACATTTACCATAAATCTTAACATTCGGGTTCACACTAAACGCCGATAAATCAATCATCGGTGTCCCGCCGATGAGCTGCGAAGGCGCCACTGGTCCATTCGCGATGCGCTTATGCGTGCTCCTCCAATGCTTTTCCTCGAGTTGCTGCAAATCGCAATTATCATCAGTCTCGCATTTCGCGAGCTCTTCTAACACTTCGCGTGTCATTTCGTTCACTACGATCACTTCCGGCTGTTCTATCGCCCGAACCCGTCCGCGAACGCTTCTCCCGCGTCCACCGGCTCCGCGGCGCGCGCCTCCGCCTCTCTGTGGTACCCTAACGGCGCTCGCGCCGCGTTGTGCCGCTGCGTGAATTCTTCAGCGTTCTCCCGAGCGTCGAAAGCGTCGGGGTCGTAGTGTCGTTGAGCCTTATGGAACGTTTTGTCTAGCGCCGGCACGCACTGTGACACAGGTTTTACCCTCGCCTTGCGCGCGAAACGAACAGCGCGAGGATTGGTAACACCGCGCTCGAGTGACTGGCGGGCGTTGAATAAATAAACACCTCTCGCGCGTGTATCGCGATGGTCCTGACGACAGTTGTCGCTCGGTGAGGCGCGGTGTGACGGTGCAGTAAGATCGTGTTTTGCCCTATTACAGGGGCGATAACACGTCCAAACGCGCGAGAACGCAAAATTCAAGCATGCGGTGAGGAATGGATGGAACGATGACGATAGCAATGAAATGATAGAAATTACACTATTCCGCATTGGCAGCTTTTTGCTTTTTCCACGCGTATGCGGCTTCAAGGATTTTAAGCGCAGGCGTTTTGGCGGAAGCGTCATCCGGAAAGACGTAGTCGTAGAATTCTTCTTGACCGACTTCGTGCCCGCTGTCGTCGGTGACGGCGCGTTTACGTTTAACGCGTTTTGGCATTTTGGCTTTGACGTCAGCGGCACGGGAATACTCGCTCGGGAGAGAGTCTTCGAAGGATTTCCACGCTTCGAGGAGCATGACGCGCTCCTCCTTGGCATCCGGGGAGGACTCCTTGAGTTCTTCAAGCGCGCGTTCGTACACGGCGCGGCTGACGGATTGGCGCGTTGCCAGACGTTCATGTTCGTCGTCTTCAGCGGCCGCAGTCGCGGCGGCGATAGCGGCTTCGTCGGCATCATCTTCCACAACGACGACAGGCGTCGCCTCAAATCGAGCGTACGACATCCAAACCTTGACGTGCTTGGTGCGCTCGAGTAAGCGTTCGTAGAGCGCGCGAGTGCGTTCACGCTCGCCCTCGGATGTCTCAAAGTCGATGTATGCCTTCCACAATACTTCAGGCATGTCCAACATCGGCTGATCGACGGCAAGCTCGAAAATTGCTCTACCGCGCTCGACTTCACCGAGCGACCTTTCGAGTTCGGCGTATTGCACCCAGGTGGAGCAGTTTTGCGCATCAACTTCAAGCGCCTTTTCGTAGATCGTCCTACATCTATCAACATTTCCTAGTTGAAACTCGATATCGATGTATGCCTTGAAAATCTTCTCCTTGGGTGCTAATCCAATCGCCAAACCTAAGATTTTACGGCACGCGTCTAAGCGGCGTTGGCGAAGTTCAAACTTTGCCGACATGATCCAAACCTTTGAAAAAGAAAACTCGCTATGGGGAATCACCTTGAGGCATGCTCGATACACCTCGCGCGTGCGCTCGGCATCTCTCGCCTCGAGCTCCTCATACAGCGCGTAGTTTATCCACAGATAAATGTATCGCTGCCAAAAGCGCTTCTCATTCGCGGGCGGTACGTTGGCGATAGCGCGCTCATACACCTCGCGTGTCTTTGCGATATCTCCAGCACTCTCCTCTAACCTAACATAATCAAACCACGTGTCGTAGTTCAGTGGATTCTTCGCCACTTCTTCTTCGTACTTGAATCTTCTTTGACCCACGACGACGTCTTCGATGCCCTCGCGGTTGCCGTGCATCTTTTCAAACTTCATAAACTCCTTGTACACCTCTTCAGCTTGCTCTTTCGGCAAATTATCCAGCGCGAACTTGTAAATCGCCCGCGCGCGCTCAACTTCGTGGCACATCTCCTCAAACCTAGCAAACATGGTGTACAACTCGCCAATGTCGGGTTCATTCTTTAAAAACTCCACCGCCGCCTCGTACACTTCGCGCGCCTTTTCTCTGTCCCCAGCCGCAAATTCAAACTTCGCCCAACGTGTCCACGCCTTGACATCGGGATGTACCTGCACGTAGCGCTGGAAAATATCCCGCGCACGTGCGTTCTCTTTATACCTTTGCTCTAGTTTTACGTACGCGTACCACGCCGGATGCTCGGGTTCCCACGTCAACCACTTTTCAAAAATCTGCCTACACGCCGCAACCTGCCCCAACGTCTCCTCCATGTGTATATACTTGTACCAAAACATATCCACTCGCGGTAACGTCCCGCACGCGCGCTCCCATACGTTTCTCGCGTGATTCACAGCCTTCGCTTTCATCTCCATCTCCGCGTACTGCGACCAAATCGGCACCTCTCTCGAGTGATGCTCAAGCGCACGTTCCCACACACTTCTCGCCCGAGGCAAATCCCCCTGCTGCTCCTCCCATTTCGCATACCTTATCCACGCCCGAGGCTGCCAATACTCCGATCTCACGCGATCCTCAAAGTTTTTCCGTTGCTCGTACCGATACTCCCTCAGCTCATCCGCGTCGGCGATCTTACGCTTAGGCACCTTATACACCTCCTCCGCGCGCTCACTCGCCTCACGTACGATCTGCTCCGCGGTAATCTGTACCGGTGCAGGCGCTTTATTCTTCACGCGCGTCGTGCGCGGCATGTTTGACGCCATGATTCCACTCGCACCTCTGCGCGCGCAGTCGACAGACAATTGACGACTCGCGCTCGGAATGCGCGTCCTTCACCGTCGCGCGCGGCGTGTCCGCGAGCGCGAACGCAAAACACGCGACGACGGCGATGCGATGCGCGATGCGCGATGCGTCCGAGGCGTGCGTCGCGCGCCGGCGTGTGGCGGCGCCGGCGCGGATGCGCGCCCACAACGTCCAGTCGAGTAGGGTACACACAAATAGTCACTTTGATCTCAAAGTATGAAGTATGCGTAGTGTAGGTACCGATTGAGTATGTATCAACACCACGTGAGACGCAGGTTTGGTGTTGACATCGCGCGCGCGGTGTCGACCGCACTTCGACGCGCGCGCGCGCCGTCGACTCGCGTTTGCACCTCGGTGTCCCGTCCGTCGACTCGCGCATCGTCGTCGTCTCTCGCGCGCGGCGAAACGCGTCGTAGAGTGCGCAGGTGTGCGCGAAACGATTTGATTGGTCCCAACACCAAGCGCGCGAGCGAGACCGTCGATTACGCACCGGATGTCGTCTCCGAGCGCGCCGGGCGCGCTGCGCGGTGGGGACGTGAAATCATCGACGTCGACATCGCTCTACCCTGAACGACCGGGGGAGTCTCGAGCGTTTGAGGCGGAGACGGTGACATCGTTTCCGACGAAGTCGACGGAGTCGCGAGACGCGTACCTCGACAACGCCAAGTATTGGCTCATTTTAATCGTCGTCTGGAACCATTCGTTGCAGTATTTCTTGCGTGGAGTGGATCGGTATGAGCTCCGGGAGTGGTGCGGGGGCGATAGTGTGAATGTGTTGACGCATCAGCACGCGCGGACGGTGTATTTGGCGCTCAACGCGATCGGGATGCCGTTGTTTACGGCGATATCGGGGTATTGCTCGCGAGGATGGTTGCGCGCGGCGCGTGAGGATGAGGCATCGGCGGCGCATTTGTTGTCGCGCGTGCGGGGGGCGTCATCGTCGCTTATTGGGACGTTTGTCGGGTGGCAATTGTTTTATATGGCGATTTTGTACTACGACGTGACGCCGGCGCAGTTTTGGGCGCCCATCGGCATCACGTGGTATTTATTGGCGTTATTCATGTGGCGAACGTCGATATTGGTATTAGGTGGTTTGAGGGATAGGTACATTTTAGCGTCTTCGCTATTCATGGGGTTGTTTGTTGGATTTACAGATACAGCCATGACGGCGAATGGCATGACGTTTTTCGATTTACAACGCATATTCGCGTTTTCGCCATACTTTTTCTTCGGTTTGCTCGTGGTCAAGCCAAAGTATTTGGAGCAATTACACGATACGCCGTATAGCCGTCGCGCACCGCCAGGGTTTATCACGCTCGTAGTGACGTATGTGCTGTTGTACATCGGTATGTACGGCACCGGGACGAAATGTTTTGACGAAGCGCAACGCTTCATCTGGACTATCGAACCGTACGGTACTTCTGAAATCTACTCCCCATTCCTTGGATGTTTGTATCGCATCGCGCTCTATGCGGCGACGTGCGTTGTCGGCGCGGCGTTCATGGCGATCATTCCGAGCGAGTCACAAATGTACACGGCGCTCGGCCAACGCACGCTCTACTGCTACCTTTTGCACGTTCTCCTTTTGCGCGGTTACGACAAGCTCATGCGCTGGACCTGGAACGACGCGCCGCTATCATTCCGCATCGTCGCGAGTGGGTTATGGTTACCACTCATCGTCAGTCACCTCACGCTCAGCCCATACATGAACGTGTTTAAATGTGTCGTCGAACCGGATTTCAGCTCACTCTGGCGAAGCTCGCGAACGAAATCTGTGCTCTAAATTCGCAAGCCCGCTCTAGCCGTGGGATGATGTATCACAATCAAATAGCATATGTAATTAGAAATTTCAAGAGCAAGAATCGTAACACATAGCGACGCACGCGATGCGCAACGCATTTTGCTCGCCAGCGACAGCTCGGCGACGTTCAAAACAAGCGTGGCGAACCAGACGCACGTCACACGCCCACGCGCGTCGCGCGCGACCATGCCCGCGTTTGCGCTGACGAAAGATGCAAAACTTCCATCGCCGGTCACCGTCGCCGCGTGGTGTCCGACGATGGATTTGCTCTGCGTTGCCGCGAAAGATTCGTCGCTCTGCGCGTTGCGATTAAACTGGCAAAAGCTTTGGGTGCACGCGCTCGGCGACACGAGCTCGCACGATGCGTGCGCGCTAGCGTTTCGGCCAGACGGCAAAGTTATCGCCGTCGGGTACACGGACGGTAGGGTCAGCGCGCACGCGGTGGAGGATGGAGCGTCGTTGCGGGGAACGGAGCCAACGACGAGTGCGGCCAAAGATGACAGCGGTGATGCTGGTGGCGCGTGCGCGGTGACGAGCATGACGTGGGTGACGCACGATACTACCCGCACAAGCTCCACGGCGTCTGGCTCGGGGCGGGGAGGGGCGGCATATGGCAAGATGGGGTCGTTTACCGCATCCGAAGTCGCGAAGGAGCGCGCCAAGTCGAGCGAATTGTTTTTGCGTGCAGACAGCACGAGCTTGATCGATCACGAAGATGCGAGTGGGCGTTTGAATACGTTGTGTATAAGCACGGCGGATGGTGGGTTCACCATGCGCGCTTTTGGGATGATGCCCATCGTGTACTTCACAAGAATGTGTAGCTTTGGCGCCGAGGCCTTAGCCGCGCGCGAGGATTTGTGTGGCGTCGATGTAATCGTCAAGGAAGACAAACGACCGGGAGTTAGGCGATTAGACACGTCTCATATTGCGACACATGCGCGAGAGGTGCACTTGCTGGTGACACACGCGGCACACGCCAAGAAGACACTCGGGCGGTTGGAATTGATAGTCAACGAGGCGGTGAAGATGTACAGTGCGCGGTGGCAAAAGTTCATGAAACAGATGGACGCATTTTCGGACTCTTTAGCGATGACGACGGATGGCAGGAGCGATCACTTGATGGAGGAGTTGCGGCAACGTCTCGAGAATGTGCTGGCTACGGGGACGTTTGACGAAGCGCTCGAGCACTTCTTTACGATGAGTTTTAAGATTGGACAAGTAAAGCGCATGGCAAAGGACCTCGATGCGATGTGTACTGCGGTGCACGATTTATTAGTGTCGGAAATGGCGCTTTTGATTGATGCCTTGTTGTTGCGTCTCGGGTCACTGCTGGCTTTGGCTCGACTCGGCCATCAGGCGAAAGGCATAGGATTGGATGAGGCCCACATTGAGGAAGTCATAAAGTTGTGCGAACAATTCGCATTGTGTGTCATGGACACCGCACGATTAGTCACGCAGCGCGCCGCGCAACTTCGCGCATTTTTTGTGTTCATCGTGCGTGCGCAAATTGTCGCAGAGGATGGTGACGCGCATGGACCGAGTCTTCCGGCGCCGCGCGTCGATTTGGTGCAATCTTTTCTCCAAGAAGTATTCCGCGTTCGAGCTCGTGATAGTCTTGCAACGGCGACGGGAATGATTTCAGAAGTGATTCCAACTACAAAGTCGGTGATGCAGTACGGGGTGGATAGATTACGCGCGTTAGCCAATGGCCAAACGTTACATCCGCTTTGCCTCAAGGAAGTCTTTTATGTAGTCCAGTCCACAATTGAGCACATGCTCAACGCACCGTGCGATATTATGACACGAAAGTGCTCGTGGGCACGTCCGAGTACTATCGAGGGCGACGTGTCGTATTCGATGTTTTCCAACGCTGAGCCCACAGCTGCGCCGACGAGGGACAGCTTTCACGTGGACGCATCAAATGAGTGCATACACGTTTATCGCACGACCACCAACGCTACTGAATCGACTTCAGTGCGAACATTGTCGATTACGACGCCAGACGAAATCATCATCGACGCAGCCGCGTACAAGAATGACCGAATTGCGCTTTTGCTCAAGCCGCGAAACATCGATGGTGGCGTCAAAGCACGACTCGTGCTCCTTGAAGACGGCGCTTTACTAGGCACACTTCCTGGGAGCACTGTGTGTATAAACGATTTGAACATTCGCTCGCGAACTCTGCCTGGCGCCGAGCCACTCAAGCCGTTGGCATTGAGCTCGAATAGAGGCTTGGCTGCTGTGTTTGTCTCCGCGACGCGCGTTCAATTATATGACCTCGAAGACGACGACGACTCAGATGACGACGAAGACGCAGACGATGACCGGATGTGACGCATGCCCATGTCTGATTGATTTAGCCGATATAGAAACAGTATGCAACGCCAAATGTGTCGTAGTTTGAAAATGTTGCATTCGTGGGCAGTTTCGCCCAGTCAGCCGACGGCTGCGCGCGGACACGCCTCACCCCGCGCCGCGCACGACGCTCGCGCGCTCCCACCACACCAAGTAACGTGAGAGAGTACGATATCACGCGCGATGTACGCCACCGCATCGAGCTCGTGCGACGCGACGACATCGCTCGAGCGACGGCACTTCAGCCGTCGCGCAACCAACCCTCACTCGGGCGCCATCGTCGCCCCGCATCGTCGCCCCACAACGCGCGCCGACGCCGTCGGGAGCAAGCATGTCTATCCCGAAGATTACCTCGACCTCGGTCCGCGCATCCGCACGCAAGTCCTGGACGATGACGCGTTCGACGCCGCACAGTTTGACTTTGTCTGCGACGCGCGCGCGCCGAGTGAATACGACGACGACCACGTCCCGGGCGCGGTGAGCACGGCAGTGTTAAACGATGCGCAACGCAAAGAGGTGGGCACGTTATACAAGCAAGTCGATCCTTTCGAGGCGAAGAAGGTTGGTGCGGCGATGGTGGCGGCGAATTTAGGAAAAATTATAGACGAGCGCTTTTTGACGGCGCCGCGGGACACAAAAATCCTCGTCTATTGCTGGCGCGGCGGCGAGCGGTCGCTAAGCCTCGCGCACGTGTTGTCGCGCATTGGGTTCGATGTGTATTTTGCTCCCGGAGGGTATAAACGCTATCGCGCTGGCGTTCTTGAGTTTTTACGCGGGATGGATAAATTTCGCTACCACGTCATCGCCGGCAAAACTGGCTGCGCGAAGGGTAAATTACTAGATGCCCTAGAAGCCGCGGGCGCACAAGTGATTGATTTGGAAGTCATGGCGAACCACCGTGGGTCGATTCTGGGCGAAGAGCCGGGTGCGCGAGAGCAACCTAGTCAGAAGATGTTTGATTCGAGAATAGCCTTCAAAGCGCGGACGTTTGACGCGTCTCGACCGGTGTTCGTTGAAGGCGAAAGTTCGATGATTGGCAAAGTCCAAGTGCCGAGCACGATGTGGAGTGGGATGAGAATCGCTGACGTCACGCAGCTCGAGATCCCCATGTCCGAGCGCGTGAAGTGGATTCGTGCGGGGTATAAACATTTCGAGACGACGGAGACGGGGCGCTTATTGGAGTGCATCGACGTGCTCGTGAAGCGGGTCGGTCATGAGCGCGTGAGTGCGTGGAAAACGCTTGTCGCTGATGGACAGTGGGATGAATTCGTTCAAGATATTTTAGAAAATCATTACGACGCTGCGTATGCGGCTGCGGCTGCGCGTTCGAGGCCACAGGAGGAGGAAAAGGCGCAGGTGTTGTTTCTCGACGATACCAGCGACGAGACGTACGCCAAAGCGGCGAAAGAATTGCTGCGTCGTTACGATCCGTCGGCCGAGGCGTGATTATTATTTATCATCAAATGTACCGGTATTTTAAGGCGCATGTATTACATCTTAGCTAGTAGATCAATCCATGTCTTCGTTGTCAGCCGCGTTGGCTGCGTTAGGATCTGCCATGCCCGGAATCGCGGATAATCTCGCTTGTCGCTGCGCCGCTAATCGACCTTGTTCTTCCTCGGCAAAGTCAGCGCTACTAAATTGCTTTGTTTGCACCAAAAAGTCTCTGAGTGTGTTCTTGAACGCGGCGAGATCTTGCTTGCATTGAAACATACCCATGACTAACGTTTGCACCTCCGACGGGGGCATGTTTGGGAACGACGTGCACAACACGTGCGCGCAGTGTTCTTGCACAAAGACGGCGTTGGACGGGTACGCGTTCGGTCCCTTGGCCGCGACGTCCCAAAGCGGCGCGCTGAGTGAATCACTCTCACTAATTGTGAACAAATTTTGTAAAATCAGCGCGTGTAGCTTGAAGCCAGGCTTGTGGAAGCCGTCGGTCATGACGGCGAAAATTTCGCTCATCGTCATCAAAAAGAAGCTTTGGTGAAATTGGTTGCAGTACTCGGAGAGTTGAAAGTACTTCATCATCTCCAGGAGCAAGTTCAAGCCTTCATCTGCGACGTTGCGTTCGGTATGGCGGAACGCCCACACGATGCTATCGATGATGAGCTTCAAGTGCGCTGGGCTCAAAGCCACGAGCGCCCTGAAGCAATGATTCGTCACCGAACGCAAGAGCAAAAAGAACTTTAAGCGATGGTCGGGAAAGTCTTCGAAATTCGTTGTAATCATCGCCAGCGTGCACTCGAACACGGCATCAAAAATCTTAGGAATCTCATCCGTCATCGCGGTCTCAACCTTATTTATGATGGCGGCGAAAAGCGACAAGACTTCGGCGTCGCGCGCGTCTGGAATGTTGCGCGCGTAATCGCCTAAAATCGGGTCGTACATTTGCGGCACGAGTTGCTGCGCCACTAAGTGCGGATCATCGCAGCGCTCGACAAAGGTTTCGATCAAGCGCAACACTTCGCGCTTGACGGAACGCAGCAACTTGACAAATGACGACTTACTGGCGTACGGCCCACCTTCGGCGATGCTCTGACTGACCAGTTCGCTGTACAGCTTGTAGACGTTTAACACGTCGGCGTAAATGGCGGACATTTGATTTTGAAATGGCTGTCCAAGTGAGATGCAAAAGTGCGTATTGGACTTGAGAATGTTCAAAATGTTTTTGATGACGTCTTGGTTCTTCAAGCATTCGCTATTTTGACGCGCTTGCGCCATGATTTGTTGCCACGTCGCGTTCGGCGGCGCCATCAAGCGTTGCACGTACTCTTCTCTCTTTGCTGGGTTGAGCTCGCTGGAAATCATATGACCGACGGCTTCATAGAATGTATGCACTTGATGAGGCTCTAGATCACGGATAGTGTCTGATAACCCACGCAAGAGCTCGTCTACGAATGGCTCCGCCTCACCGACTTGTAAAATCACAAACTTGCGCTTGCACTTGATTGCAATTTTCAAAAACGTGTCGCACGCCATGTCTTGTACGCCGGGGTGCGTCTCGTGCATAAACTCAAACAACTTGTTCACTACAGTCTTCAAAAACTTCCAATGCAAACGAAGGAATCGCGGGTATTGACCGACGACGTACATGATATTAGAAGCGATGACCGCCTTGTGATCCTTCATGCGCATGATTTCACACAAGTTGAGCAAGTCGCGAATCGCCGTCACCAAAAACCGGTTCTCTTGATCTTCTTGCATTGAACCACTGATGGAACCGATCGCCCAGCACAGTGTGTTTAACGTATGCCACGTGTACTCGCGACCATTCAACTGAGCGTGGAGCTTTTCGAGCATTTGCGTCTCGGTGTCCTTGTGGTCGAGGTGCGCGAGGTAAATCAGCGTCTCGCGCATAATCTTGTACTGCACCAACACATCGTTGTCTTTGAGCGTCTCACGCACGATGTTGCCGTTCTCATCCTCGACGATCAACACTTCTTCGGGCTTGGCCATTCTGGAAATCATCAACAGACGAAGCTTGCTAAACGGCGCCGAAAAGAGGGCGCGGCGGTTCACCCCACGGTCGCCGCCACCCATGCCAGTTCCACCGAAACGGAACTCACCCGCCATCCCTGCGCTCTCGCCACCCTCGGACTGAAACACATCGCAAACCATGAAGTGCCAGTAGTCGAGGCACACCTTGAACACTTCTGGCTCTTCGACGTAGGAGATGTTCAGCAAGTACTCGAGACCGATGAGCATGGACGACTGCAACTCGGGCGACGTCTCCAACAACGTGATGTGCGCCTTGAAAAATTGCGTCAGGAAGATTCCTAAATTTTGCACGAACGCTTGCTCATCGTCGGAACCGTTTGCGTAAGCTTGCGCGATGTTCAGACCGCGGGGTAGAATACCTTGTAAATGTTCGACGGCGGTGGTGTAGAGCTTGATAAAGTGCTGGTCATACTTTGCCTCGACGTTCAAGCCACCGATTTCGGACAAGCACAAGAACGCTACGTTCCGATAGGCTGGATTCGGGCATAACGCAAGCAACGTGTCTAAGAGCGTAGATTCGAAAATGTAACCCAAAGGAATCCACGACAAAAAGGCGTTCAACGTCGTCAACGTCACCTTAATTAACTCTGGCTTTTGCGAGTGCGTGAGCACAAATTCACACAACTCGTGAATCATAGCAAACTCGCTGTTTAACGAATTCTTCAACGCCTTAATCTTGTCTTGCGTCATCTCGCCACGGCTAAAATCAAACACCTCCTCCGAGAGCAACTTTAAGATGCTCATGCAATTCTCGCACAACGACTCGCTCGTACGTGCGGCGCCGACCAAGTCTGGGATAAAGCTCTGCCAACGATGCGGCCAGTCGTGCTTTAATATTTGCACAAGAACATTGTTAATCTTGTTAATGTACGCCCGGTCCCGCCGGAAACCCACTTCATCGGCGCTCAACTTGATGATCAGGTTTGACACGAAATTTTTGATCCCCTCGCGTTGGTCGTTTGGCAGCAACCCCCAACGGTATTTAATCACCCCATCGAGCACTTGTAACGCAAAGAACTTGGTATTTGCATTCTTTGATGTTTCTAAAATCCCATCCACACGCGTCCACATCTGGTCATGCTCTTGCAACTGTTGCAAAACCTTTTCCGCTTCGCTTCTCTGCGCGACGCAACGAAACGAGCGCGCGATTACGCGCGCGCACGGTACATTCAGTCAGTCGTCCTTCCCTTTCCACCCCACACAACGACGCGACACGCACACCACATCCCCACCACACACGACACCACACACGACGCGCACACCAACCGCACGCAGGCATACACCGTTACGATTCGCTTCGCGCCCGCCGCGAGATCTTCCCCTCCCCGCGCCTCGCGCGCGCGTCGACCCACCACCACCACCACCACCCTAAACCCATCGCACGAGCACACGCACACCCCCCCCACCCATCGCCATCGCCATCGCCATCGCCATCCACGCGCACCACACACCGCGCGCGCGCGACTCGCCCAAAACGTGTGCACGCATTCGTGTGGTCGTTTAAGAGTCATTCATTCGCGCGCGAACGCGCGTCGCGTCGCGTCGCGTCGCATCGCATCGCACCTGTGCCGCATCGTGCCCGTAAAACGCATCGACGATCGCATCGAGCGCGCCGACGTCACCGCTCAACACCGCCTCCGCGCGCATCGTCCCCGCGTGCGTGCGCGACTGCCACCCACGCGTCGGTCGCCGTCGAGCCCGGGCGACGCACGAGGGGGGTCGCGACCGATCATGACCAGGGGCATCCACACGGTACGACGATCGGCCGCCCGTGTGCTCGCCTCGCAATATTGAAGCCTCCAAAGGCTGAACGACGTCCTCACCCCGCGGCGACGTCGCGTCACCCTTCGGGAATACCTACCTACCCCGTGTGTTCAGCGCAATACGTCGACGCGCGACCTGTGTTGGCGGTTATAACATGTCGGTAGTACTCTTAGGATACACGGACTCTGACTATTGGTCACACCGTTTCGGTCGTCACGCCGCGGAATGGCGCCGCGTGCGCGGGCACGTCCACGCATCGCGCGCGCCGCGTGCGAGCGCACGTACCATCGGGCGCGAATGGCACCCACGCGATAGCCCCGAGCGAACGTCATCGGTCGCGATCGCGCCTCGACCGCGCGGGCGGGCGTCCAGCCGGGTCCATTGCAGTCGACCTGGGGCGTCAACGGGCGCGCGCGCGAGAAGGTCACTCACTCACTACTCACACTATGACTACAGGACGCGCCCGTATCGTGGGGTCACGACTCGTCGCGCGAGGGCGCGCGGGCGATCGATGCGGGCGATGAGACCATCGTGACGGGGTTTGTAGTGATAGATTCGTGACCGTTGAATGACTCAAGAGCAGGGGTAGATGGGGATGTTTGACGTGGTGGGTCATGATTGGTCGATGTTGGTGGGTGGAGTGGTGGTGTGGGATTGGTGCTTGAGGGGGACTCGGTGGAGCACGCACGACCTCGCCACCAGCCGCGCGTTCGATTGGATTGGTTGGATTGGTGTCGTCGTCGTCGTCAGTGTGCGCCGCCGCCGCCGCCGCCGTCGTCGTCGTCGTCGTCGAGTGTGGAGTGCGCGCGCATGGATTCGACGTTACCGCTCGATGTCGCCATCGCGAAAGCCGCCGCGGAAGGGCGCGTGCCGACGTTTGATGTCGATGACGAGGCGCTCGGCGCGGCGATGGTGACGACCGGCGATGGCGATGCGCCGCCTGAATTCGCATTTGATGACGACGACGACGACGACGACGATGACGAGAGGTCGGATACGAGCAGCGTGTGGAGCGAGAGCGAGGATGGGGATGATGGAAATCACGCCCGTGATGTTAGCGCGAGTGAGGACGATGGATCGGAGACGGAGACGGAATCCATCGACGCGAGCGAGTTGCCGAATTGGCTAAAGTCGATTAAAGACGGCGGCGGCGCGGACGCGGCGCATGCGACGTCGGTTGATGAGTTTACCGATGCAGCGCATCGGGAACCACCAAAGACGCGTAATGAAATCGAGCGCGAGGCGCCGACGACGGTACCTGTGATTGAGAGCGATGAGGCGATCGCGAAGATTGGACGCGTGGCGAGCGTCGTCGGCTCGACGGTGGTGATTCAAACTTTTCCCGCGACGACGAATGATGACGCTGATCCGTTGGATGAAGATTCGGTGTTGTGTTTGAGTGACAGGCGCGGGTTGGGGGTGATTGAGGAGGTGTTTGGACCGGTGAGCGCGCCGTTGTATTCGACGCGATTGCCATCCAAGGAGCAGTGCGCCGACGCGCCCGACGTCCGCGTGGGCGACGACGCGTTCGTCGTACTCGGTCGGTCGCGCAAGATTCCCACGAAAGGATTGTACAGAAAAGGCTACGATGCGAGTGGCAAGGATGACGAAGAGGTGGAAGATGACGGCGATTTTAGCGACGACGAAGCTGAAGCCGAGGCGAAGCGGGCGAACAAGCCGCCGGGCAAGAAGCGAAGCGCTTCGGCGAGAGGTAAAAAGGCGCCGCCGCCGCCACCGTCGCCCATGGGTGGCGGTGGCATGTTTGGCATGCGTGGTCTACCTCGCCCGCCACCACCACCGCCGCCACCATCCATGGCGATGGGGCAAATGGGGATTCATCAAGGCCAACCGATGATGATGGTGCCGGTGAGCGTCGACGCGCGCGGACAGCCAGTGTTCGTGATGCCGCAACAACGACCGCCGCCGCCACCGCCGCCACCAAAGCCGCAATGATTATTATTACTTTGATGGATGGTGAGTTTCGCAATAGGGTTGTTTGTTATTACTACGTACGCGCGCGTATAGGCACACTCTACATGTACAACTTGCTCAAATCGTCGCCGCCGCGCGCTCGAGACGCCACCTTCAACGCCCGCATGCGCGGCGCATCGTACTTGAGCTTCGCCGCCACCCCAAACGCACTCGCCTCTATCGCTCTACATAACCTATCCGTCACCGCCAGCGCGTCTTCCTCGTCGCGCGAAGCGTACCCGCGCGCGTACAGCACCCGCATCTTCACCCCGCACGCCGCGAGCGCGCGCACAACCTTGGCCAGCGTCGTGTCACCCAAGACCAACCCACCGCCGCCGTTCGACGCCGACATCTCTCGCCGCACAATACCCGTCTCCACCGCCGACGCCTCCGCGCCGCCCGTCGCGTCTTCGTACGCCTCGCCGTCGGTCAACGCCTCGTCCCGCGTCGCCGCCGCCACGCACACCTCGCCCTCACCACCCCCGCTCGCGAGCACGCGCGCAATGTACGACACCACATCCATCGCCATCGCCGCGCTGGCGTCGCCGTCGCCGCCGACGTCCTCGGACGACGCGTGTATCGCTACGAACGCGCACGCATCGGCATCGGCATCGGCAGCTCTCACCCACGCCACCGCGCCACGGGCGACGCCGCTCACGACGCCATTGACGTCGCCGTCGCCGCACACGGGCGCGAACACCGCATCGCGAGGCGCGAACGCACCGAGCACCGCGCGTGCGCCCGCGAGCGCGCAATCCGACCCGCCCAAAAGCACGCGCATCGTTGAATGACGCCGCACACCACGGCGCCGCGCGCGAGTTGTCGCGATGAAGGCGCCCCGCGGCGAAAAGGCGCGACGAGCGCAAGAAGTGCGGGACATGATGGCCGAGTACTACGTGTTACGGAAGAACCGGGCGTTCGAGTACCTGCAGCCCCACCCCGTACCGTATGAGCTTGAAGATGATCCCGGGCTCGGCGTTCACGTTAGATATAAGGGCGAGGTGCACGAAATCTACGGTTTAAGTTTTCTCAATGAGGCGGCGAAAAAAGGGAAGCACACGGAGCTTACGTGCACGTGTGTTGACGGTTGGTGCGAGGAGTTGTGTTTCCCCAAGATTCACGTCATGATGAGGGAAGATGAACACAAGTGCTTGCTCGCTCTGGGCGTGCAAACTAAACGAGATATAAATTTGAAAGCGCAAGACGCTTTCGAAAAGCAAGACGCGCGGGCCATGGTGGACGCGTACTATGAATTGCGGTTGTGGGATGGGACGTTCCGGAACGTGAACAACCGCAACGCACTGTGGGACTTTCACATCAAATATGAGAAGAAGTTGCACACCGTCTCGTTGGTATTTGGTGAGGCGGCGAAAACAGCGACCATGCGAATGAAGTGCGACTGTGATGAAGCACGGTGCGGGAAGCTATGTTATCCCAAGATTCACGTCATGATGAGGGAAGATGAAGACAGGTGCTTGCAAGCTCTGGGCTTGCAAAGTGAACAAGAGACAAATTTGAAAAAACTAGAGCAAATTCGATTCGAGCTCGTGCAAAACTCCTCGCGTTTGGAAAAGGTAATCGATCGTGCGAGAACTCGTGCAGTTACAACGAAGAACGTAGAGTTCATAGGACGTCTGAATGCCAAAATGGTTGAATGGCATGCGAACGTCTCCGGCTTGGTTGAATGGCATACGCACGTCTCCACGTCTCTCTTGGTCGAAGCGTATACTCCTCACGCGCGTGAAGCTACCGCCACAAGTTCAGTCAATAGTGCGAGCGCGTCACCGAGCGCGCATCGCGTCGAGTCCGCCTCGGGTGACGACGCGAGCAGTCACTCCACGGGAAGACTCAAACCAGGACAGCCGGCAGTTGGATTACCCGGGAACATACCTGCGCGGCCTCCCATCGATAGGGTCGAAAACGCACTAGACGCGGAGCGTCGCCCGCGGAAAAAACCAAAGACGACGCGCGAGTCGTGCGAAGCACTTCAGGCAATCGCGACAAACGTACCAGTAATATAACTCATCAATGTAACTCAAACTCCACACGCGATGACAACGCACACCAATAAACATCAAAACAAACAACCAAAAAAGCAAAACAAAAACCATACGACACCAAGGATTCTCAAGTGGTTCCCCACTCAATACTAATTCGGCCCATTGAGCTTAACAACCACAACGAAAACCAAAAACAAAAACCATACGACACCAAGGATTCTCAAGTGGTTCCCCACTCAATACTAATTCGGCCCATTGAGGCTTAACTTTCGTGTGCCGATGGGTACGAGTGCTTTGCTCAAGGTATGATCGTATGATAGTCATTGGCATGGGGGATGTCTACAGGCGCGGATCACGTGGGGTATGGTGGTGAAAGTTATGGGTATAATTAACTATGTCTCGTACATCACACATGGACCACACGATGTAGATGTGTTATCGGGCCATCACATGTCGTACTGTGTAGTAATTTGGACTAGACCGGATTGGTGGACCACTTTTGGGGTGTAACGCTCGCGCACCGGCGAGCGTTTGTCGTCGCTCGAACGTCGCGACAATTCGCCGCGGTGGCTCGCGCCGCATTCGTTCGCGCGCGCGCGCGACGGGGATGTATGCGTTTGAACGGTCGTCCTACGCGCGCGAGCGCGCGGCGGAGGTGGCGCGCGCGAGAACGCGCGATGCTGAGGCGGTGTTGAGCGACGCGCGCGCGTTGAAGAGTCAACTGGTGGCTGGCGTCGACGTCGACGACGTCGATGGCGCCGTGGCGGCGTCGTTGGATGCGCGGGCGATGCGTGAGGAGTTGCTCACGTCGTTGGATGCGATTGAGTGTGCGCTGACGGAGGATGCGGAGCAGAGGAAACGCGATGATGCGAGCGCGGAGGAGAAGGACGCGGCGGTGAACAAGATGCAGCTCGACGCCGAGACGCGCGATAGGGATCCACAGGTCGTAAAGCTTGTGGATGACGCCATGGAGGCGTTGAGTGAAGCGAAGACAGCGATGGCGTCTTTACCGTTATCTTTATCTCGCACGCCAGATACAGATGGAGTGGATGCGAATGCGGTCGATGAAGCCGTGGAGCGGACGCGACGCGCGTTGGCTCGCTTTACGCAAAATCTTGAGCGCGCGCTCGCGCTCGAACCTGAATACTATCACATCAGCATTCAATTGGCTATGTTTTATTTCACGCACGGTGCCATCGCCGACGCGGTGTCGCACATGCGACGCACGTACGAACACACGCCAGCGTGCGTCGCCGCGTATACACTCGCCGGGCAAATGCACGAAGACATCGGGCTATTCAACCACGCCGAACAGTGCTACGCGCAAGGGATAAATACCGCATTCGACCACGCAGACTATTGGGTGTCGCTCGCCAAGCTCATGTGCGTAAAATTCGGCGCGGTGTCGAACGCGATTCAGCTCATACGAACCGCGCGCGTCGGCGGTCCCGAAGGCAAATGGCAGAAACCTGGCAAACATCCGTTGACGCTATTCCTTCTCGCGTACATGTTACATTTGAATGGGTACTCCGCAGAACCTGCGAGCTTGTACAGACAAGCCATGAATGCGGGTGTGGGCATCATGAGTCTGTATCCACTCGCAAAGGTGGCGAGCGATGGCGACGACGACGACGTCGTCGAGCAATACGCCGGATTCTGGCGCGCGCACGTGGCGCGCGCACGTGGCGAATGCGACGACGACGATACTGCGCGTGCAAACCACGCGGAATACGTCGAGGCGCATTACGGCTCGCTAGAAATGTTCAACTCGTACACTGTCGCTCCGCAATGGTTTGAAGTGTTGTCACGCAAGGCGAGCGCGTACGACGCCATTCGGTCGCACGACGCCGACGGCGCGGTGGCCGTACCGGATACATTCACGCTCGAGACCATCGATGGCGTTCTCGACGACGAGACTTACATCATTAAAGGCGCATACTCGCGATACGCGGGGTCTTTCGCAAAACGGTCGAGTCGTATCGTACACGGCGCGGACGCCAGGGCGGCGCTGGAAGACGAACGGGCGCGAGAGACGCGTGGGGAAGTTATCGTCCAGCGCTACATCCGCGATGTCGTGACGGACGAATGCGGGCGTAAGTGCGCAATTCGTTGTCACGTCGCATTCGTACCAAACGCAAATCCAGCGCTCGACGTTGCGTACGTGTGTAAGCACGTCGACGTGTACTCCGCCGCGACGGCCTATCGTCGCGCGCGCGCGTGTGAGGAACGCGCGGCGCCTTCAGAGTTTCTCTTGGATGTCGACGCGTTCACCAACCGAGGCACGAGTGGTGATGAAAATTCAGCCACAGTGCGTGAAATGCAGTTGGGTGACGAGCTCGCGCGAGTGCTCGGTGTCGACATTTCTGAAGCCCTCGAGTGTCAGTGCGATTGCGTCCTGGTGGCGCTTCGCGAGCGCGTCCGCGCGAGCGAGAACGTCATCGGTGACGTGACCTACACCGCGCACGCCACAATTGGGGCGCCATTATTTATTGATTTAGAGTTCCTCTTCGCGCGTGGTGCTGAAGGTGAAGCCGAGGCGACTCCGATGTTCATCGGCGCGGACGGCCAGCCGAGATTCAGGCAGACGGCGTCGCGCGCCTTCGCGAACGACATATGGTCCATCGCGTTCGACACTATCGCCGACGCATGCGAAGAGAACGCGAGTACGATTACGCCCGTAGACGTGCGCGTGGTAAAGTTTGGATAATAACGAATGCGTGTGTATATTTGAAAAGTGAAAAGTGAGCGCCAGCCTAAAATCGCGCGCCATACGGTCTACGCGGCATCGTTCTCATCCACCGCACCGCCGACGGTTCCTCCAAGCGGCCGTGGAATACATTTTAAACCACTTCGCGTCTTACTTTTCACCGCCACGGCATCCACGACGCCAACTCCACTTTCTCCGACCCCTCTCGGCGCCGGAATCGTCTTCGTCTTCATCATTCTCGGAGCGGGAACATTCCCCACGCGCGACTTCCCTAACGGCGCCACCGCGCGCGGTTTCGGTACGGCAATACGTTTCACAGCCTCATCCCCACTCGCCATCGCCACCGCACCGCCGTCATCGTCGCTCGTGGGTGCCAGTCTCGCGCTCACGCGTCTCTTGATGCGCCGCGCGCCGTCGCCCTCCTCCGCGAACGCCGCATCCGATTGCCGCTTCATCCCCCGCACCACCGTCGTCGGCGACGTCACAAAAAACGACACCGACGTTTCATCATTCATCCTGCGCGCGCGATCGATACACATTCGCAGTCAGCGCCGTGGACTTGGCCAAGCGCATCACACACGTTTTTGTTCCCCTCGAAAGCAGCTCATCCGCCCCGCGTCGTCGCGCCATCGCGCGTCGCCGCGCGCGATATCGCAAATTCGCGCGTACCTATTCTTGCCGTCGTTCGCCGCGTCGTGCGCCATCGCGCGCGGCCTGCGCGTCGCTCTGTGCGGCGTTGTTGGCGTGGATGAGATTTTTTGGATGTCGATTGGTATGCGCGCGCGAGCGATTCGGCGTCACACGACGACGCCGACGCGCGCGACGCCGACGCGCGATTCGTGGACGCGCGCCAACGTGATGGAGGACTTCGCATCGGCACCGCCCGCCGCCGTCGGCTCGGATGGCGTCGTGAACGCGGGCGATCAAGATGCCGAGCGCGAGCGTCAAGAGGCGAACGAGGCGAGACGCGCCTCGGCGTTGGCGAGCATTTTAGAACCCGCGGCGCGCGAGCGATGTACGTGTGTGCGAGTGCGATGGTGTGCGCGTCGATGCGCGTCGCGCGGCGCGCGCGATTCGGCACCGCGTGCGAACGTACGATGCGCCAAGTTGACTGACCGACGCGCGTCTTCGTTGACTGACTTTACGTCGAACGCACAGTGAGTAGAATAGCCATCGTGAAGCCCGATAAGGCGCGAGCGCTCGAGGATTCCATTTTGCGTGCGCACGCCGCCGGGCGCGTGCATAAGGTGAGCGAGCAATCGTTGATTGGTATGCTTGAGAACGCCGCCGGAGGCTCGAGCGCGACGGGCGCGCGCGTGGGAAAGATTAATTTTGAACGTCGGCGCAACGCCTTTGACGAAGACGACGAGTTGTGATGATTTGAATATAATTGCATTTGATTATTTCGCTCGCGCGCACGCGATTTTCGTTCGCTCGCCATTGTCGCGGTTTCGAAACGTCTCGCGCGGTTGATGCTTTGTTCTCCACACATCGCGCCGCCACACGCGGTGTTCATGTCCGCCACCGATGCGCCGGACGTCGTGGATCTCGAACGCGGCGTATCCGCGCTGCGCGTGATGACTGATGGCGCGTCCGGCGCGCCTACGCTCGGCGGAGACGTCGTGAGCGATGCGGTCACCAGGCGATTGGAAGCCGAAAACGCACGGCTCCGCCGCGATGTCGTTGCGTTGCGGGCGCATCTCAGCGCGCACGTGCCCGGCGCGGATGCCGTGCTCAATGCATACGACGACGCGATGTCGAAGAGCGCGAGTCATCCCGAACTCGCGGGGTATCGCACGGACAATCACGAATTCGTCGTGCGCGACGTGCGCAAGCAGTCGTCCGAATGTCTCAAGGAACTCGAGCGTCAAGCCATCGCGGGGAAATTATCGGCGCCCGAACTTGGGTTTGGAGGGCGCTTAAATCGGTTTTGGAGTCAAGATCCCAACGTTGACAGCGCGAGCGCGAGTGAGTCGACGCGACGACGCTCAAAAGCGGCGTTTGAGCTCGCGTTGGTGAACGACGAGAGCGCGCACGTGATCGAGCCTTTGGATCGTAAGATACGCATCAAACAGAAAGGATTACCGCATGTCAAGTTTTCATGGCTCGAAGCGCCGAAGAATGCGTTTTTGGTCAAGAAGATTAACGACGCGGCGGCGACAGTGGCGCTCAAGAGCGCGGTGGCGACTTTAAAAGCCAAAGGCGTGCGCACGTGGCTCGAACCACCAGTCTGGGGCGAACTCGCGGAGTTTGCCAAGGCGCACGATTGCTTGACTTGGGATACCAACGACGAGTCGTTCAATTTGGAAGACGTCACGGATTTTGTCGTCGTCTTTGGCGGCGACGGTACAATTTTGTGGGCGTCTAAATTCTTTCCGCGCGCGATGCCGCCGGTGGTACCGATCAGCATGGGCTCACTCGGATTTCTCACCGCAATTAAAGTTGATGCGGTCGATCGCGCGCTGAATGACGTGTGCTTGGGAGATTTCACGCTCACCGTGCGCTCACGACTCATGGCGAAAATCGTCACCAAAGACGGCTCTCACGGCCCTTGGGAGTATTGCTTGAACGAAGTCCTCGTCGACCGCGGTCCTAAAGCCGTGATGATTGAATTAGACCTCGCCGTTGATGGACGGCATGTCACGAAGATTGCCGCGGATGGCGTGATTTTGTCCACGCCGACTGGATCGACGGCGTACGGCTTAGCCGCGGGTGGTTCAGTAGTACACCCAGGCGTCCCAGCATTGTGCGTGACGCCCATTTGCCCGCACTCTCTGTCGTTCCGGCCAATTATCCTTCCGGACTCTGTCGTCGTCACAGTTTCGTGCCCGGTCGATGCTCGGCACACCACGTGGGCGGCGTTTGACGGCCAAAAACAATCCGAGCTGCAGCACGGCGATTCCCTCGTCGCTCGAGTCGCGAGTTTCCCCGTGCCAATAGTGTGCGCCGTGAGCGAAAACACCGATTGGTTCGATGCCGTAAAACAAGGTTTGCTCTGGAACGCTCGAGGCGCGGGGCAAAAGCCTTTCTAGAGAAACGTCCCACGGTAGACTTCGACGCATCCGCCGCGCTCCTCGCGGTTCTTTGACACATAGCCACCGTACAGAGAACCCACTCATTCGTTTTTGTTTAACAAATTTTTAGCAGAGTTGTAGTTGTATATTGCGCACACACGCGTCCTCGACGTGTCGTCGAATACACCAAGCGTCAAACGCGCCTTTTGGAATTTTTGTCGACGAAAAAAGCGCGCGGCGTTTGAGTGCCCCACTCGGCGACGCGCGAACACGCGCGCCACTCGCCGTGGGCGCGCCGCCGCACGCGTTGCATCACCCAAAATCGTGCACTCGACGCGTGTGTGCGATATCGCGTCCGTCGTCGCCAGTGCGTGCGCGGCAAAACGCGGGATAAGATGAGCCAGCAGCCGCAGCCGCCCCAACCCGCGGCGGCGTGGAAGGGCTTCGCCAGCGGTTCCCTGGGCGCCATGGCCTCCGGCGCGGTGACGCACCCGATTGATTTGGTTAAAGTTCGCATGCAGCTCTACGGGTCGTGCACCGAGGGCGCGGCGGCGTTGGCTGCGGAGCGCGGGACGAGCGCGGGCGTCGCTCGGGCCGCGCCTGGGATGTTCGCCACTGGCGCTACGGTATTGCGCACCGAAGGCGTGTTCGGGCTCTACAAAGGCTTATCGGCGAGCTTGTTGCGACAGGCGAGTTTTATCGGCACGAAGTTTGGGGCGTATGATGTGTTGAAGTCGGTTGCGCGGACGACGAGCGACGGAGACGGCAAGCTTCCGTTTTGGAAGATGACTATGTGCGGCATCGGGGCCGGTGCGATCGGTGCGGCGGTGGGAAACCCTGCGGATTTAGCCATGGTCCGCATGCAAGCCGATGGACGGCTTCCGGTAGCGTTGCGGCGAAATTATCGTAACGGAGCCGACGCGTTGTTTCGCGTCGGTCGCGAGGAGGGCGTCTTCGCTCTTTGGCGAGGATGCATGCCAACGGTGAATCGAGCGATGATTGTCACCGCGAGTCAGATGGCGGTGTATGACCAGGCAAAGCATTACATCTTAGATCACACGTCGCTGAGCGATGGATTGACGGTGCAGACGGGGGCGTCGTTTGCCGCGGGTGTCGTCGCGGCGTTGACATCCAACCCAATCGACCTCGCAAAATCACGCTTAATGAGCATGAAGGCGGACGAGAAGACGGGGAAAATGCCATACTCCGGAACGTTGGACTGTTTAGCGAAGACCGTGCGCGCCGAAGGGGTGAGTGCGGTGTATAAAGGGTTGGTGCCGACGGTGGCGAGGCAAGTACCGCTCAACATTGTGCGCTTTGTCTCCGTTGAATACTTCAAGCAAGTGTTCGAAAAACTCTAACTCGTTCGTCGAAAGCGCGTGTGTTGGCCCTAAACTATTCTTTGCTCGTATTGTTATATGCATTCATATATATCTAGCTCAACAAGACACGCCTCGCGCGTCACTCGTCGCCTCGCGCCGTCGTCCCGTCAGACGACGGACAATGTCAAAATCCCTCGACGAAATTGCCGACTTGCAAGCAGTCGCTCGCGGATGCTACGAAGATCGATTTTGTATCCCGATTGACAGCGACGCGAGCGATGTCGCGTCGACTGAGCCTGATGTGCTCTCTCGAGACGCACACGTGGATTACCTGCTCAAAGGCTTGCGCGCGCTACCTCAAGGCTTTACCTCGCTCGATGCGTCGCGCACCTGGGTGGTGTACTGGTGCACGCACGGCTTAGCGTTGCTGGGGTACGATTTGCACGTCGAGGACGAAGCGCTGGCGCGCGATGTGGTTGAGTTTTTGAAGAGCTGTCGCCCGAGCGCTGGACTCGGCGTCGGCGGTTTCGGCGGCGGTCCGGGACAGATACCGCATCTCGCCACGACCTACGCGGCGACATGCGCGTTGGTGACGATAGGAACGGACTATGCGCGCGAAGCGTTAGATTTTGATGCGATTCGTGCGTTTTTACGCGCGATGAAGGACCGGGACGGCGGCTTTCGCGTGCACGAAGGTGGAGAAATCGATGTTCGCGGATGCTACGCCGCGCTCGCCACCGCGCATTTGTGCGACATACTCGATGGCGGGCTTGTGAGCGGCGTTAGCGCCTTTGTGGAGCGTTGTCAGAGCTACGAGGGTGGAATCGGAGGTGAACCTTTTGGGGAGGCGCACGGCGGGTACACGTTTTGCGGTTTAGCCGCGTGCTGGCTTGCACGCGATCCCAATCGGCTCGACTTACCCAGCCTTGAGCGATGGCTCGCGAATAGACAAGGTGAAGTCGAAGGTGGATTTAATGGCCGCACCAACAAGCTCGTGGATGGGTGCTACTCGTTTTGGCAGGGTGGATGTTTTCCGATGTTGGAGCGCTGCACCAACATGCTGTTGGTTCGATGCATCGAACAAAGTCGTTCCACGCGGTATTCGACGTCGCGAGTCCACATAGATACGTCATTAATTGAGTCCGAGCCACGACCGATAGGTGTGTGCGCAGCGACGGTGTTTCCACCGAAGCCAGCGGTTGGTTCAGCGTCCTTTGCGGCGAACGCGTTGCAAGGATGGATTTTGGATTGTTGCCAGTCCGACCACGGCGGCGGTGGTTTGCGCGATAAACCCGGCGTCGGTCGAGATCATTATCACACGTGTTACTGTTTGAGTGGGTTGAGCGTGGCGCAGCATTACGGGCGGTGCGATACCATCGATGTCGTTGGCCCAGAGACGAATGTTGTCGCAAAAATCGATCCCGTGTTGAACGTCGTTGAACACAAGTACAAGGCTTGGATGGCTCTCATCGAAGCCAAAGACGATGCTGTAGAAAACTAATAATCAATTGTCGTCCAATATCACACCACTAGTAGTTGTAGCTCGCTAACTAATAAAAAATCAACTCCGAATTCTAGTCATTCGCCGCTTGGCGCCAAACGCCACGCCTCCCAGTAACGCAAGCATCCCCATCACGAACCCGATTCTCTCCTCAATCGTAACCGCATCATCACCGCCAAGTTCGCCAAATCCACCTTTATCGACGTCGTCATCGACCGCACTCACTATCTCACTAAAAGACTTGTTGCGCAGCGCGTCTAGTACGTACGCGTCTCGCTGCGCCACCTTTGTCTGGCTTTGTTCCAATATCCAACGCTCGAGCAACTTTCTAAATAATCTAGTCTTTACCCTAATAGTAACAGTGGAGATCACAATGCAAGACGACGTCTTCGGCACGTCCACATACCGCTCGCCGACGTTAAAATCCATGATGTGCGACCCGATGCAAGGTATCACGCGCGTGCGCCTCGTCAACGCCTTTGGGTCAAACTCAGACTCTTCATGGTACGCTTGTGACTTTCGCGCAAACTTGGCGAGGAACTTCGGTACCCGTAGGTTCGGTTCAGAGTATATGCGTCTCGAGAGCTCGCGATTTGGCCCGAACACGTCGACGTTGTCCCACCGCAACATGCGCAAGCCTTCGACGTGCACGCGGCGTTGAAACGAAGAGCACAGCATCATGTCGTAATACTCCTTCGCGGTGACTGGGTACGTGGTCTCATACCGCGCTTCGCGCACCATGCCTGGCGCCGGCGGCGGCGGCGGCGGAGCCCGCGGCGCGCCCAGCGCACACTGAAGTTGAGCCCTTCGGCGGCGAGGTAAAAATAAAACTTCCAAAGGTTCGCATGCGCGCGCGAAACACAACGTCGAGATATACGTAATACAAACACGGCTACACATCACGAGCTAAATATCAAACCACCCCGCGATCACGCCGGCTTACGATTCGCGAGCGGAACGTCATCGTCTGAATCGTCGTCGTCCACGACGGTGGTCGTCGGCGCCGGCGTCGGCTCAGGCTTCACCTCAA
>WMKK01000004.1:763321-873724 GCA_012295225.1 Ostreococcus mediterraneus
GCGTATGCGCTATGCAATGGTCCAACGCGTGCGCCGACGACGATGACGTACGTAGAGTACGCGCGTATGCGCTATGAAATGGTCCAACGCGTGCGCCGACGACGATGACGTACGTAGAGTACGCGCGTATGCGCTATGAAATGGTCCAACGCGTGCGCCGACGACGATGACGACGACGCGCGCGCGTAACACCCTTCGTCGTCGTCGTCGACGCGCGACGACGACGACGGCGGCGGCGACAGACCCGCGCGCGCGCGACGTTGCGCGCGACGACGACGACGACGACGACGACGACGACGACGCGGATGGCGCGGTACGGCGCGACCGCGCGCCGACGGCCGGAGATGGACGACGGCGGTGGCGGTCGGTTAATGCGATCTCGCGCGACCGACGCGCGGTGGTTGACGTGGGGCGCGGGCGTTCGACGCGCGGTGGCGGTGGCGGTGCTCGTCTCGGCGGTCGCCGCGGTGGCGGTGTCGTCGAGCGGAGAGTTCTTCGACGCGATGTGGTCGCGCGGTGGTGCGCTGGAGGAACGGTCGACGCGATTGATGACGGCGCGCGAGCTCGAGGCGGTGGTCCGCACGGATGTGCGTTCGAGGCGATTCCAGCGTGAGCTCGAAGAGAGAGAGAGACGAGGGGATGTTCACGTCATGGATCCTGCGCTCGCGCTCGAGGAGGCGGTGCGTGCGGGCGATCCGGCAGAATTGGGCGGGTTTTTCGACTTTTTCAAGGATTGGACGAAAAAGCTGAAAAAACTCACCGGTAAGCTCTGGCGACGACACCTCGCGAAGTACGTTAAGCACGTCGCGAACGCGGCGAATACGGTTTACGAGAACACGCGCTTGAAGAATGTCGTCACAGATATAAACGAAGGAGTCGGTGACGCGACAAACTTTGTCAAGGACAGCACGACTTCGGCGTATTACACCTTCGGTAACACCGTCGTGAGGCACGTTGAATCATCTGTGGATGGATTCGGTTCGATCGTCAATGAAGTCGCAGATCTTGGTGAAGCTTGCGCTAAACAAGTCTCGTCGGGCGCAATTGAGGCGTTTGAGAGCGCTTCAGGCGGTTTGGATACGCTGTACGATCAGACCACTGGTTTTATTAATGACGCCGTAGACGTGATCGAGGAGCAAGTCGATCAGATTGTCGATTTCGTCGGCGATGTCATCGAGATACTCAAGCTATTGTTCGGCGGTCTAGAGTGCTTGGCATCTCAGGACTTACTTTTTGACTTCGCAAAGGAACTCTCAAAGGCACAAAGTAAAGATTCAGTTTCAACCATGTTGAAAAATATACGCGAGGAAACAAAGGGTGGTGGTCTCAACAAGTACTTGAATGAAATGGACGATGCTCTTTGCCACGCAACGTGGATAAAACTCTTTCCAAACGTCAATTTGGTGGCTAACGCGTTCAAATCATTCGCGTTTGCCCTCAGGGAAGCCTGCCCGGCGATTGGTAAGGCTGGGAATTTACCAGCCTTTACTTTTGGTATTGACGTGGGCGCAGATGTCACTGCTTTCGGGGCGGTAAAAGGCATTTCCACCGAAGTAGGCGTGGGACTTGATCTCAACGGCCGACAATTCTGCTATGCCGCAGGGTGCGTCAAGTCCAACGGCTTCGCGGTTTCACTACCAGGGGCGAGCGGAAGCGCCGCCGTCGTGCTTACCGGCTATAAGGAAATTGGTTCCGTTCCTGGTCGCGCAGAGTTCTTAACGCTCGGGTTCGGTATCGACATTCCATCGCCACTACCCCCATTAGATTTTGACGTGGCTCTTACTTACGTGTACGTGGACCCGTCGCTTTCAAACTTTGCCGGCGTCTCGATTTCGTACGAAGTGGGCAGCGACGGTGGCGCTCCTAATTTACCAATAACGCTCGAAATCTCTCAGGGCACCTGTGAGGCGATATGTATCGAAAAACACGGGGGTGATTGCGGCAGTAGTGAAGGCGCCTTTCTGGGCACTCATCTGCATCCGTCAAACTCTTCTTGGGAACCGTTCGCGTTGCTTGGGAAGCCGACACCATTTTATATGGATGACATGACGGCAAAGTGCTATCTGAATCGGTACGCGGATATCTTCAAAAAGTTTGGCACCGACCTTGAGGCGGCGAAAGCGCATTTCCATGACGTGGGTCAGCATGAAGGTCGCATTGCGCACTGTTCTATCTCTGATGCAGATTTAAAGTGTTATTTAGCACGTTATGAAGATCTACCGTGGAGTCAACCAAACGATGGCCGCGTGCACTTTTTCGACAAAGGTTGGTCAGAAGGTCGAACTGTGAAGTGTGCGGGAGACGTAGATCGATACAAGTACAACTTTGTTGACGCCGAGCTCATGTATGATTACGACGCTGTTTGTTACATTGACAACTATGATGATGTACGAAAGGCGTTTGGTTTTGACTTGACCAAAGCCAAGACCCATTACTTCATAAAAGGCGCATCGGAAAAGCGAAAGGCAATCTGCTCGCGAGAGCCCGTCATTGACAATTTGGACGCGATGTGTTTCGCTGCAAACTTCTGGGATATTCACCGATATTTTGGCCAGTACCCGGGTCGTGTCTCTCAGCCAACTGATATTGCAAACATTAAGACCTTTATGCGCGTGCACCACAAACAAGAAGCACGCAAAAAGCTGAGCAAGTGTGAGCGAGTGTCGGACTCAGACTTACGCTGCTATTTGGAACGATACCCTGAAGTTCCTCGGGCGCATGATAACGATATTGAAGCCGCACGGAGACACTGGTTACACAGTGGTTGGAAAGAAGGAAAGAATCCGAAATGTGATTCTCGTCCTCACTTTTACAGACACGCCATGAAAGACAAACATTGGCCTTACATCCGTGACGATGATGCCCAGTGCTATCTTGATCGATATCCGGATATTGCGAAGAAGTACGGTCTGCTCGCCGGACAGTCGAAACTGAATCAAGCAAAGTTGCATTATATCAAAATTGGTCGGCGATTCCGAAGAGATCCGACGTGCGCGGGTCGTCACGAAGCTACGAAATGCTACATCGCTCGATACGACGACGTGCGTAAAGCCTACACGCAACACAAGTCTCTAGCTAAGGCTTTGGAGCACATGCGCACGATTGGTGTCCAAGAAGAGCGCGAGATGCGTTGCGCACTTTCGAATGAAGATCTTCGGTGCTACATGGCTCGTTATCCTCACTTGAAGACGAAATTCGATGGTGATACCGCGTTAGCGCGGGAACACTTTTTCTCTGAAGGCTTCGAGCAAGGTTACAATCCAAAATGCGAACTCGCCAAGTTTCACAAGACTTTCACCGGCGATAGAATCCATGGTAACCTAGACTGGACGCTCAACGGCGAACGCGGGCTTAAGAAATGCCAAGATGACTGTCTCGCGAATCCAAAGTGCGTGGGCATCAGCTATGTATCGGGTCGGTGCCACACAAAGGGCTCACACGCATCATACGACGTCGTACCTCCACCAGATCGCCGTGACCAATTTTACTGGAGAAATATTGAAGGCTTTTTCCCCGACGGTAATGGTGACAGACAAAGTGGAATAATTGGCAGTCCCCATACGAAACACGTCAAAGGTATCGAAGAATGCGCGCAGCTCTGTCGGGACAACAAGGCGTGCGTTGGAATTTCCTTTCATTCAAGCGGTCTTTGTCAACTCAAAGGCTGGTCTGGTCTAACGCACGACTGGCACGCCAACGGCTGGCAGTTTTATCGTAAAATTGTATGAACGTGTACGATCGAGGACGAATTATAATAATTGTAATCTCCACGAATGTCCATCATCGTCGTTGACAGTGACAAATTATGACTCGACATGTGTACCCACGTATGACGTCGAGTGGGTACACACGCGCGGCTTACGATTCGCGAGCGGAACGTCATCGTCTGAATCGTCGTCGTCCACGACGGTGGTCGTCGGCGCCGGCGTCGGCTCAGGCTTCACCTCAATCTTCACCTCCGCCGCCGCACCGTMACCGCCACCCTCCGTCTTCGCCACCTTCTTCACCGTCATCTTCGGTACCGCGCGGCCTTTAGACTTCAAAAACCGCGCGTACGCGTTCTTCTGCTCCTCCGCCGACTCCAACAACCCGTGCTCCATCAACCACGTCTCCGCCATGACTGACTTTGGATTCTGCACTCGCAACGACGCGTAAAACTTCCGCAACGGATCCGCCTCATCCGGYGTATCGCGCTTCTGTCCGTGCAAATCGTACTTGGTCAACGCCTCCTTGTCCTCGCTCGCTTTCTTCTTCGCCTTTGCCTTTTTTGCCTTTGCCTTCGTTGCCTTTGCCTTTGTCTTGGCTTTCTTCGTCTTCGTCGCCGTGGTCTTCTTCACGCCCTTGCCTGACGCCTTCACCGCGGGTTTCTTCGCCGCCTTCGGAGCCATCGTCCGTGCGCGCGCGGAGGCGACGACGACTGGCGACGACGAACGGCGCGGCGCCGATGGCGATTTTCGACGAATTCAAATTGTATGTACCCAGTCGAAGGTATGAGTGGGTACATACAACGAGTCATGATTGGTCGTTTCACCAAGGGGATCTAAAGCGAAACGAATAGTCTTTTCCTTCGTCGTCGTCACACGTCGACGCGCGTCGCCAGCGCCCATCTCGCGCTCGCTCGCGTGCACGCGTGGACGATGGAGTTCTACGTCCCCAGCGCGTACGACGATCTCGCCTCGGCCGAGCGCGCGCGAGAGGGCGCGCTCGTGGTGCGCGATGGCGCGGACGATGTCGATGACGTTCGCGAATGTGTCGATCGCGCGACGCGCGCGCTGTGCGATGCCGACGCCGAGGTGCTCGTGCGCGATGAAGGCGTGTTTGCGGATGTTTTCGTGCTGTGCCGGTGCGTGATTGTGCGCGTGTCGTCGCGGTGAACGGTTGGATGGGGGTGGATGCGATGTGTCTGTTGGTTTTCGTGCGCGCGCGCGAGAGAGATTATTCGCGTTGTTTTGATGCGTTTAAATTCGTTTCTGTCGTCGACACTGACACGGATATCGCGCGTGGTACGCACAGGGATTTTATCGATCTCGCCCCGGTCGAACGCATTCGATTGATCGATGCGTTGTGTTCAAACTTGTCGGTGTTGAGCGCGTCGGTGACCGCGCTCGTCGTCGGAGGCGCGCGCGCGGAGGAGCACGCTGAAACGATGGCGGGCTATCGCTCGGCGCTCAAGGCGTATGCAACGTTTATTTTCCATGCGTGTGAGTTGTGTGAGAAGGAGGCGCGGACGAATAGCGCCATGGCTCTCGGTGAGAAACCCGCGCCGGGTGCCAAGGGGAAGAAGAAGACGACAGCGAAGGCAAAGCTCGTGGAATGGAAGTGGGATGAGCAGCGCGAACGCATCGTGCACGTCATGGCGGGGGCGTTGGATATTGACTTATGGCAAGTGTTCCGCCCGCGGCAGCCCGAGGAAGATTTCTTGCGATTATTCGTGCGTCTGGGGTCGATGTGCTTGGAAAATCCGGCGGCGTTAAAGAGTCGCGTGACCAAGCAAGCGGCGTTTGAGATGCTTGGGTCGTGCGCGTTGAAGTGGGGACAGCTCGAGCAAGTCACGACGGCGTTGATTGATTTGTTGAATAAGTTTGAACATCTTCCGGCACCGATTGCGGAGCTCGCGAGCGCAGCGGCGGATCGATTTGAGAACGCGCACTTGGCGGCGGCGCTCATTCGCGAAGTCGGTCGAGTGGATCCGTACGATTACAAGGTGCAGCAAGCGTCTGATGCCGTCGGTGTGCGCTCGGTTGGAACGTTCTTGGGTGAAATCGCCGCGCGCATGCCCAAGACGACGATGACAAACATCTCAGTGCTGATGCCGCACTTGGACGGCGAGGCGTACTCGTTGCGCTCAGCCATCGTTTCGGTTTTGGGGCACCTCGTGATTTCCCAAAAAGACGTCGCGTCCGTGAGCGATCACCACGATAACGCCACCGCACCGTTATTGCGCACCAAGCAAGGCTTCTTGGACCTGCTCGTCGAACGTGTGCACGATACGAGCGCGTTTACACGGGCGCGCGTGTTGAATACGTGGGCGACAATGGCGGAAGCCAAGGCGATTCCTTTGTCGCATTGGCTCGTCGTCACCGATCTGGCTATCGGCCGATTGAACGACAAAGGCGCGCTCGTGCGTAAAGCTGCAATGGGTCTCGTGGCGTCGCTGTTGGGGTTCAATCCGTTTGCCCCGCAGCTTCCGTCCGCGGCGTTTGCCGAGTCGTTGAAGGATTACGAAGCCAAGCTCGCGGCGATGACGCCGCCACCTGCGCCGCATCTCGAGGTGATTGAAGAAGAGTCCGACGCCGAGGCGAGCGAAAACATCAACGGCGACGAAGTACAAAGTCAAAAGACGCAAACGGAAGGCGCCGACGACGCAGAACAAGAAGAAGCGCCCAAGGCGCCTGAAGGCGACGCCGAGGCGACGATTCAGCTCAACGGTGGTCTCGAAGCGGCGCGTACGATGGTTGCCGCGCTCAAGACCGCACTTGGATTTACCGTACAGCTCTCTGGTACGGTAGGCGTGTTGTGCAACCTTCTCACGTCGGGCGTGGCTTCTGATGTCACCGAATCGATCGGTTTGCTCGTCCGCATGCGTCAGTTTAACGTCGACGGCTCCACCGAAGGCGTGCGCCGTTTACTCGGCTTGATCTTCTCTCGCGATCAAGCCATCAAAGATGCGGTCGTCGAAGCCGTGGACGTGCTCTACTTATCCAACGCTGAATCTCCGATGATTGCTGCGGCTGGGTTGAGCGAGCTCGCCGCTACGGCGGCGCTCGGCGAACTCGCGTCGCTGGAGGATGTGCTCAAGGCGCTTGTCCTGTCTGGACGCTTACCCCCGAACGGTGCGGTGATGAAGACCCTGTGGTCAGATGTCGCCAACGAAGAGTGTTCGAACAACCGTAAGGCGGCGGCACTGAACGTGCTGACGATGTGCGCGCGCACGAACCCTGAAATTATTCGCGGTCATTTGGGCACCGTGTGCGCCGCCATCGACGCGTCGCTCGCGGGCGAGAAAAAGTCTCCTATCTTGTGCCGAGCTGCGTGCTGTGCGTTGACCGTCGTGCGCGGTAAGGAAGGATCTACGCTCGAACTCTCTCACCCGGTCTTCGCCGAACTCGCCAAGGTGTTACACCCAGGTGCGCCGCTCTCGGGTCGAGCGTGGTTTCCATCCGCCGAACAAGCGATTGCCGCGCTCTACTCTCTTCATCCAGATCCGGAGCACGCCGCTTCGGAAGTCATCAAGGCTTTCGCCGCGGCGACATTCAGTGGTAACTCTATGGATAAGATCCCTACCGCGATACTGGCGCGGTTCTTGTTCGTTCTCGGCGAAGTGTCGTTGAAACATTTGGTGCACGTCGAACAGCTCGCGCGCGCCGTGCGTCAAGCGCGCATCGCTCGCGATCGCAAGGCTGCCGAGGCCAAGGAAAAAGGTGAAGGCGACGACGATCTCACCGCTGCCATGGGTCAAGGTGCTGTCGGTGAAGATTTACTCTTGGATGCCGCGCGTGAAAAGGCTGAGGGCGAACTGTTGGCGACCAAGCAAGGCGCCACGCGAGGTCTCGTCGCTGTCTATGCGCCATTCGTAGTGCAACTCTGCTCGCACCCATCCGTGACGCAAGGACCCGAACTCTTGCGCGGCGCCGCGCTGGCCGCCCTCACGCGATTCATGGTGCTCGACGCGAAGTTCTGCGAAGACAACCTCAAGCTCATCTTTACTCGTCTCAAAGGCGAATCCGACAAGGGCACGCGGGCGGCGTTGATGGTCGCGCTCGGCGACCTCGCGTTCCGGTTCCCCAACGCCGTCGAGCCTTGGACCGAACACTTGTACGGCATCAAGGAATGGGGTAACTCGTTGCATGACCCCGATGCGAGCGTGCGCCAGCACGCCATCACGGTTTTGTCACACTTGGTGTTGAACGATATGATGAAGGTGAAGGGACACATTAGCGAAATGGCGCGGTGCTTGGAAGACGTCGATCCTCGCGTCGCGAGCGTCGCCAAGCTCTTCTTCCACGAACTTTCGCACAAGCACGGAAACCCGATTTATAACTTGTTGACGGACTTGTTATCTCGATTGTCTGCGGACGAAACGATAACGCCCGACGCGTTCAAGCGCATCATGACTCGCCTGGTTGGATTCATCGACAAGGATCGACAAGCGGAATCCATTTGCGAAAAGATGTGCGCGAGATTTGCCGAAGCGGTATTGGCGGATACCCCCAAGCCCGCTCGTGATGTTGCGTTCTGTATTTCTCAACTCACGCTCTCCGAACGTGCGTTCAAGAAGTTCACCGAGGCTTGGAAGATGTACGAAGCCGCGCTGTATGACCACGAAGTACACGCGAGCTTTGTGACGATGTGTGCCAAGCAAAAGCGCAACGCCAAGGCTGAAGCGAAACAGTTTATTGATGCGTTTGAGACGAAGATTAATGAAGCACACGTGGAGAAGGCGGCGGCGTACAACGTGTCGGCGCGCGCTGAAGGTAAAGAAACCGTGACTGTGACCGCGTTGGCTGTCGAGGACGAGGCGGACGACGATGGCGCCGCGGATGGCGAACAACCCGACACCGAGAAGAATGAAGAAAATGATGGAACACCTGATGAAGATCGTCAAGAATCCGTGCCGGCGGTCGTTAGTGTTGACCAAGAAAATGTCGCCCCGCCGTTGGAAGGAAAGGCACCGACGACGCCCGAAGCCAAGAGCCCGGCGAGACGTTCGCGAAGAGGAGGCGCAGCCAAGTAAACATAATTAACCAATCTGCAATTTCAAATTAAAAATTAAGCATACCGTAATTAAGAAGCGAAATTAAATCGGTGCGGAACAATACGGGGATTAATTGATGCGGCTAATGTCTCGTCCGAAAATTTTGGTACGAACCATATCGGCGGCGACGAGAAGTACGTTGCGCGGCGACACTTGAGAAATCGTTTCAAAAGATTTCCAGATGAGACCAGCGGCGATACCCTTCACAATGGTGAATCCTGGAATATCCGCAACGGCTGCGTCCTTGCCAATGTACGCCAAAGACCCCTTGTGCACGTAGTCAAAGCGCGCGTCGTCAGCCTTGAGCTTGGCTTCATCGCCGGCGCATTCGTTAAAAAACGCGGCCAAGTACTGCCCTTCTTGCTTGGCGACTTGCGCCGTCGCCGGCAACGCACGAAGACCCTTGTCGACATCTTCGAGCATGTTACGAAACTGAGGAAACGTCATTCTGCTGCCACCATCGGTGAATTGCTTGAAGACGTCGTCGACGCGGTTGGAAATTTCCTCCAAGTGCGGAAATTCCTCCTTGCCCGCCATCAACGCCTTCTTGACGCCTTCTTGACCGAGATCAATTTCGCAATCACCGTCCGGCGTACATCTCGCTGCTTCTCGGTAAAGATCTTCCGCCTTGGCGAGCGAACGCGGACGTTCAATCGTCGCGCAGTCGCCGATGGCGAAAATGGACCCTTGGCTCCCCTTCACGCGAAGGCTCTTGTCGCACAACAACGAACGCTTGTTTTCTTGCGAGCCTTCGGGCAAGGTTTCGATGATCTTCTCGCACAGCGGGTTGAGTTTAATTCCCGTGCACCACACCGCGAGACCGAACGGTACATCCTTAACTTCACCGGTTTCTTTATCCTGGATAACGACGCACCCCTCCTTGACCTCCTTTACGATGGCCCCCAACAAGCACGTGATGTTCGCGCGCTTGAAAAAATCCGTCGCATACTCGGCGATACGACGATCGTACGCGGATAAAATCTTTTCTTGCAAGTCAATAATCTGAATATTGACGTCTTGCAACAAACGAGAAGGAAACGTTTTGGCGACGTCTTGGTACACCATGTCGTACAGTTCGGCGGCGAGCTCGACCCCCGTCGGACCAGCGCCGATGACGACAAACGTCAACAACTCCTTGATGCGTTCGCGAGGCACGCCAGGTAAAGTCGCACATTCAAACCGTTCGTTCACTTCGCGACGGAATCGCGCGGCGTCGCTAATTTCTTTGAAAAACATGCAATTTTCCTCCACCCCCGGGACGCCAAACGTATTCGGCACCGCCCCCACCGCGGTCACCAAATAATCATACTCCAAATCAAACGACTTCCAAGGCGCCTTATCACTCTGCTCTTTCGTATATGCCCCACGAAACGTATGATCCGACCCTCGGCACCGCACCGTACGCTTCGCCGCGTCCACCGACACCGCGCTCGCCTCGAAATACCGCATCCCCTTCGCCGCGATTGGCCTTCGAATAGGCTCCACGATCGACCGATCCTCCACCGCCCCAGTCGCCGCCCCAGGCAACAACGGCGTATACAAGAAATAATTCCTCGGCGACACGAGCGTGACGTCATACGGCCCATTCGCCTCGAGCGACTTTACGAATGAAATCGCCCCCCACCCAGACCCGAGCACCACCACGCGCTTCTTCCCCGGCGTCGCCACGTCCACCTGCGACGCCGCCTCCGACCTCGTCTGCGCGTGCGACACCGACGCCATCCCACGCGTCGTCGTCCCACGCGCCGTCATCGACCCCCCCCACGCGCTCGACGCCGACGCGGCGGCGCGCGCCGAACCCCCCCACGCGCGATGCGCCGTCGCGCCGCCGCCGTCGCGCGCGCGCAGCGCCCCGCTCGCGCCGGGCGCGTGGCCGCGCGCGCGCCGCCGACCGGCGACGACGCATTGCGCCACCGCGCGCAGCGCCACCGCGCTCACGAGCGCGTGCGTCGTCGCGGGCATCGCCACGAATGCCGACGACGGCGACGGCGACGGCGACGGCGACGCGAGGGCCTTCCGCACACGCGGGTCTTTCAGGGCGCGCCCACGGTGCCCACGGTGACCCTTCGAGCGACGACTCACGACCAGGGACACGCGTGCATCGCACGACGCGCGTGACCGACCGTCCACGCGCCGTACTGTAGCCTCCACGGACCCATCGGTCGCGTCCACGCGCTATAGACAAACGACTCGTATGTGGGGCATGCTTTTTAGAAATACATTGATAGTTTAATAAGTATGTACATACGGGACGACATGCCTGGTGATGTTAAGGTACGCGACGAGGGGTGACTCGGGTGCAGACATAAGGGTTTACATGGCGCATGTGTACACGATCGGTGCGCCGCACGACACTCGTATGTAACACCATATGCACGGTATATGTATAACCCAAACGGTATATTACATGAGCGTATTATGTGTTAAGTATGGTATGTACGCATAGTATGCAGGCCCGACCTGCATATGCAGGATGCACGCCCCTAGTATACGCTGATTCCGCCAACACAGGAGTATACGGCGCGTGATCGAGGGTCTAGGAGTCGTATACGTCACGAGGCAGGCGGCCGCGGCGACGAACGGTGCGCGGATGCGCGCGCGCGGGGCGCGGATGCGGCGCGCGCGGCGACGCGGGGCGCGAACCGCGGCGCGCGAACCGCGGGGCGCGGATGCGCGTTTTTTTTTGTTTTTTTTGCGCGCGCGCGCGTTCGCGTTGGATGCGTCCAACGCGGCGCGTGCGATCGATGCCGACGACGACGACTGAGGTGGCTGGCGCGGTGAACCGGCGTGGCGGCGCCGTCGGCATTGCGCGACGACCGCGCGCGCGCGCGACGCGGGGATACCGATGTCGAACGGTCCAGGCGATGGCGACGTGGGCGTGACGCGCGATTACGCGTCGGCGGCGATGAAATCTGGGTACGACGGCGCGGTGCAAGGGTGCGATGGGCGGCGGTACGTGGTTGATGCCGATGCGCGCGCGTATTACGACGAGATTCTCGACGCGCTGGCGCAACGCGAGGGCGAGGGTGAGGACGCGAACGCGGCGGAGGAGTTGCGTGCGATCGGGGATAACGCGCTGGAGGGCGCGGATGGGGCGGAGTGCGCGCTGGCGATGGATGCGACGTGTTCGCGCGCGCTCGAGCGGTGCGCGCGCGCGGCGAGCGTGGATGGCGTGATTGGGTTTTTATCGCGCGTGTGTGACGTGAGCGCGAGTCGAGGTGGGGGGGTTTATGTGTGTGCGAAGTCGTTGTTTGGCTCTCGCGTGCTTGAGACCGCGATGGGGGTGTTGATGACGAAGTATTTGAGCGCGAGCGACGGGGGCGAGGGCGGCGGAGACGTCGAGGAGGCGGCGGAGAAGATACGCGCGTCGGGGATTTTAGATCGCATGGCGGAGGCTTTGGCGGCGAATGCGATTGATGTGGCGTTTGATAAGCGTGCATCACCGGTGGCGCGGAAGTTGCTCGGGTTGCTCGCGGGACGGCGTGAGATTGGTGGGCAAGACGCGACGACGGCGTCAAAGTCGGGCGGCGGCGCGAACGGTCGAAACGCGGGGAAACCGAGCGATGGGAAGAGCCTGGCAGATAAGCTTCGCGGTGGTACGTCGACGGCAGGGAAGTTTACTGGATCGATGAACTCGTCGTATCGATTTACCGAGGAGTTACGCAAGTTTTCTGACGCCTTACTGGCCGCCATCGAACCCGAGTTGTGGAATTTAACCGAAGATCCGTGCGGGTCGGCGCTTTTACAAGCGACGCTCAAGGCGCACGAGGGAGACGATGAGGCGTTGAACTGGATAATTCCTGGGTTGCTAGGGTGCGCGCCCGCGGAAGGCACGGCGGAGGGCGAGTTCTTAGCTGACGCGCAGGAGTGGGACGTGAAGAATTTAATGCAGTCGCGCGCCGGGTCGCATTTGGTCGAGCAGATTCTCGCCGTCGCTCCGAAAGGGTTGTTCAACGAAATCTACCGTCGTTTTTTCCGCGACAAGTTGATTTCCACCGCCAAGCATCCAGTGTCGAACTTTGTGCTTCAAGCGCTGTTAGCCGCGACTAAAAATCAAGACCACGTCACCGCGTCGTTGAACGAGTTGTCTCAAGTTTTTGGCACGTTGTTGCACGAAAAGCGTTCGGGCGTCGTCGCCGCCATGCTCGCGGCGTGTGCGCGATTAAACGTGGGCGAAAAAGATGCCGCGAAAGCACTCGCGCGAGGGTTGACACTTAAGATGGAGGCTCGCAAAGAGGGACGTTCACAGCTCGCGCCCGCGCTCTTTTGGCTCGATACGCCCAATTACGGACGGTGCTCGGTGCTCGGAAGCGCGATGTTCCAAACGTTGTTTAAATTCCAAGGCGATTGCGTGCCAATGTTCTCCGATAGCATAGTCTCCATGACCGACATGGAAGTTCTCAAGGTGTGCCAAGACAGCGCCGGTTCACGCGCGGTTGAGGCGTTTCTCGGCGCGCCGGCGCAAAAGCAAAAACTCAAACGGGAATTCATCGGCAAACTTAATGGTCGATGGGCACAACTCGGGTTAAGCCCTGTGGGCTCGCACGTCCTCGAAGCGTGTTTTCGTGAATCAGATGCGCGAGGTAAAGAGCTCATCTTGAGTGGCTTAGCCGGGCAAGAGGGACCGCTCAACGCCACTAGACACGGACCATTTCTCATGCGACGTCTCGGCGTCACGGCGTTTAAAGCCGCGCCCGAACAGTGGGCGAGCAAACAAAAGACTGCTGAAAGCATGATGAACGAATTTGCAAAAGAGTTTGGCGAGGATGAGAAGAAACCATCACCTGTCGAGGCACCGGCGTCGAAAAAGTCAAAGCGGTCGCCGAGCGACGACGACGAAGACAACGGCGACGACGCGCCCGCAAAGAAGAAGGACAAGAAGGAGAAGAAAGAGAAGAAGGACAAGAAGGAGAAAAAAGAGAAGAAGGAGAAAAAGCAGAATTCATAGTTTGCGTTATATTCAATATGCATGTCATCATTTAAAAAATATTATTAAATCGTTCGTCGTCTGTGTTTAATCCTCAGAAAACGCTTGGGACATATCCTTCGCGCTCATGTTGGACTTGGCCTTCGCCGCCGCCGCCTTCATGGCGTCAACGTCATAAAGCGTGGGCATGTTACCTTGCACTAATTCTGTCATGTCGCCCGCATCAATCAAGTTGCACTGCGCGTGCTGCAACATTAAATGATCCACCAAGGTGAGCGCAACCATGGCTTCAACCATGGGCACGGCGCGAGGCACGACGCACGGATCGTGACGACCGCGCGCCTTCAATTCAGTTTCTTGGCCATCACGATTCACAGTATTTTGAGCTTGCGTGATCGTCGACGTGGGTTTGAATGCAATCTTCATCTCGATCATTTCGCCGTTGGAGATGCCGCCTTGAATCCCGCCCGAACGGTTGGTTCGGGTACGCAACCCCTTCTCGCTATCCATATAAAATTCATCATTGTGCTCGCTGCCCTTTTGCAACACGCCATCGAACCCACTGCCAATTTCAAAGCCCTTGGTCGCGGGCAAGCTCATCATCGCCTTGGCGAGGTCCGCTTCGAGCTTGTCGAACACGGGCGCCCCCAAGCCACGCGGCGGGTTGCGCACGACGCAAGTCACCACCCCACCGCACGAATCCCCTCGCGTGCGCACCTCATCGATCGCATCAATCATTTTTTGTGCGCAACCTTCATCTGGGCATCGAACGATGTTCGCTTCGATGTCATCCATCGTCATCGTCGCGTGGTTCACGCTCTTTGTCTCCACGTCTCGCACCGCGCTCACGTACGCTAAAATTTCCGTCCCTGCAATCTCGTGCAAAACCTTCTTCGCGATCGCCCCAGCGGCAACGCGCCCAATAGTCTCCCGCGCACTGCTTCGTCCACCTCCCGCGATCGCACGAACGCCATACTTCATGTCGTACGTCGCGTCCGCGTGCGAAGGCCGGTACGCCACCGCGATTTCCCCGTAATCCTGACTTCTCTGATCCTTATTCCGCACCAACACCGCAATAGGCGTGCCAAGCGTCACCCCATCAAGCCCCACACCCGAGAGAATCTCACACGAGTCCGCTTCGTCGCGAGGCGTGGTGATTCTCGACTGCCCAGGACGACGTCGGTCGAGCTCAAACTGCAGCTCCTCGCGCGTTAAATTCAATCTCGGCGGCACGCCATCCACCACGCATCCCACGCCGCCACCGTGAGACTCCCCGAACGTCGTCACGCGAAAGATCCGTCCAAACGTGCTGCCGGCGCGCGTGCGCACGCGCGCACCGCGCGGCTGCGCCGCACTCACCGCGCGGCTGTGGGCGAGGTTATCCTTTGGCGCCTTTGGCGCCTTCGGCGTCACCGCCGACGCGCCGCGCGGCGCGGTGCGAGGCGCACACGGGCGCGCAGACATCGTTCGTGCGTTTCGAGCGCGCGCGACAGAGGGTGACTCGCGATGCGAGCGCGCGAAAGTGACGAAAGGATGCGGCGAACGAAACCCTGTGATGTGGCGTGACGCCATTAATCATCCTTTCGCGCGTCACACGACGCCGCGCGATGGCTGTCGCGTCGCCGCCGCGCGTGCGCGCGCGTGTTCTCGTCTTTATCGCGCGTGCGCGCCGTCCGCGCGCCGCGACGCGCGCGCGCGCGACGACGACGCGCGAACCCGATGCCGCTGACGCATGGCCGGTGTCTCGTCGCGCGGCGCTCATCGCCGCGGTGAGCGTCGCGCACGCGCGCGTCGCGCGCGCAGACGTCACTGAGACATCTGTGGCGACGGCGTCGACGCCGCGGACGCTCGTCGTCGGCGACGGTGGGGCGTACGCGAGCGTGGGCGCGGCGCTCGCGGATGCGCGCGCGGGCGACGAGGTGCGCGTGCGTCCGGGCGCGTACGACGAACGCGTCATCGTCGACGTCGACGACGTGCGCATCATCGGCGATGCGAGCGAGAGCGGTGCGCCGGCGGTGAAGATTTCGCACGTCACGATGACGCCGTACGAGAGCGCGATTGAAGTGCGCGGGCGAGGCGTCGTTATCCGAAACGTCGACGTCTCGCATCGGTCCAAATCCGTCGCCGACAACTATGGTGTTTTCGCCGTGGAAGGTTCGAGGGTGATGTTCGATTGCGTGCGCGTTACGTCTTCCACTGGAAGTGGGTTTGGGTGCGAAGGCGCAAAGGTGGTGATGGTGGGGTGCGAGGCGAGCGCGTGCGCGACGCACGGCGTCGCGGCGTACGGGGACGCGAGCGGATTACCAGGGAGCGGCGACGTCGTCTTTGAGCGATGCGTGTTTGCGAAGAATGCTGGGAATGGGGTGTTGGTGCGCGGTGGTGCGATGGTGACCATGCGAGAGTGCGATATTGCGTCGAATGGTCGGTTTGGATGCGAATTTATCGACTGCGAGGGCGCGTTGACGTCAAACGCGATTCGTAAGAATAAGCGCGGCGGTGTCTCGCGCACGAATGGTGCGGAAGATATGGTTGACATAGATGGGAGTAATGTTATAGAAAATTAGCAGCGGTTGATACGCGTAGAAGCGCTCCGCGCGTGTGTAATGAGTTGTATTTCTAAAGGCGTTTCGCACGTTCGTAACGAAACGTTTTGAATGGCTAATGTAAGTGCTACGGCGTCGGCGCGTTCAAACACGCGCGCGTCTAGATCAAAATCGTTTCGCACGGCGCGCGAGACGGCCTATTTAATCCCTGGAATCCACGTTCTCGTGCGCCTCGCGTACGCGTCGTATTCGCCCGGGAACATGTCCCGCAAATACCGCTCCTCTGCCTCTATGCGCTGTTTAAAGAACCGCCACGTCACCACCGTGAATGCCACCAACGCCAACGCGTTTCCGAGCGCGACTTGCGTGCCTAAAACCCAAATGAACCACCCCAAGTACCCTGGATGCCGAACGTACCGGTACGCGCCGTCCACGCACAACGCGTGCGTCGGTCTCCTTCGCGTCTGTACCACGTGCGTAAACGCCCCCTTGGCGTCAAACATCGCGCGCTTACGTAACCATTCACCGAATACGCATGCGAACACGCCTGGGTAGAACCAGCGCGCGACGCACGCGCGTTTATAATCACTGAACCATGCGCACTCCACAGCAAACTCAACCGACGCAGCGGACATGGCGATGACGTACGGCTTCGATACGAGGAACGAGCGCACGCCGAGTTCGCGCGGGTTAAACATAAACGTCAATGCGAACTCACTCAGGTGGAAGTGTGCGAGAAACGCGAGAAAGACGCGAAAGGCGAGGGGTGGCGTCGCGGTCGGCATGGCGAGAGCCGAGCCAAGCTCTGAAGCCGAGCGCTTCCATGATTCACGTGTCTATTATGGTCTACTATGGCTAAAGCAATCAAATCAAACAATCAATCTATGTTGAATTCGGGTTTGAGAACCCATGAGCTCCCGGCACCTTCGCGGCGCGATGGGTTTCGCTCGAGCGTCGCCGCGAGCTTTAAGAGCTGGCGAAACAACGCGTGCTGGTGGGATTGTATGCGATCCTGGAACGCATCAATCACCAATCCCGTGGGCGCACGACCGCCTCGGGATTTAAGAAAAATAATGATGTCTCGCATGAGCTCGTTTGCTTGAGTTTCGTCGAGCTGAGCGGATGATAAATCAGCTTCGACGGCGCGCGAGTTTTCTTCGCGGCGGGCGGCAATGCGGCTCAGGAGCGCTTGTGAAGTCGTCGCTACAGCGGTAGTGGTACCGTTAGATGTTGCCACAGGACGCGCATGTGCGCTCGTACGGCCAAAACGGCCGAGCGCGCGCACCGAAACCGCTGGAGCGGCTTGGCGTGGAGGCCCGCCCGCGGCGCCGCGCGTCCCGGTCCACGTCGGCACGTGGACTCCCGCGCCTCCTCGAGATGCTTGCGCAGAAAGACGAAGCGCTTCCGCGGCGCGGCGCGCGACGCGTTCAGCTTCAGCATTATGCACCATTCTGTCCACACCCGCTGCGTTCATGATTTTATCGTGATTCATGGCGACATGAATGTTATCTGAATCAAACAAGTTGCGCAAAATGGACGCGTCGCCCGAAGCGTTGTCGTTGGACTGTTTCGATTCCGGCTCGCGCGCGTTCTCAATGCGGATGCGCCCCGACGAGTTACTTCGTTTAATGGCGCGCGGTTTCGGCGCCACCGTTTCGGGTTTGTTTGGATCCCAGGCATCGAATTCGATTTCGCCCTCCTCGTCGTCATCCATCTCCTCCACTTCGATGGAGTCCTCGTCGACGTCGCCGCGCCGAATCTGTCCTTCAACCTCAGCGAATAGCTCCACGGTCTCGTTCGACGACTTGGCATCAGCGCCCGTGCCACCGCCTGCGGCAATCTCATCAAACGTAAACAAATCCGCCATGTCCCTCGCCTTGAAAAAGCGCCGTTGCTTGGGATCCTTGAGCACTTTGCTCGTGAGAAACTCCTTGTAAATTTGCCGATGGTACACCTTTTCCTCGATCGTTCCCGCGGTAATGAGTCGATAGACGGTGACTTCTTTCTTTTGTCCAATGCGCCACGCGCGCTCTCGCGCCTGCGCATCCGTTGAAGGGTTCCAATCCGGATCGAAGAGTAGCACTCGATTGGCGCCGGTTAAATTCACGCCCAAGCCGCCAACCTTTGTGGTGAGTAGAAACACAAACACCCCGCGATCGTCGTCATTAAACTCGTCAATAAGCGTCATGCGAGACGCAATAGATGTGTTGCCATCCATGCGTCTGTATGAATATCCTGCGTTGGCCACGGCACCTTCGATGATGTCTAGCATTTGCTGCGTTTGTGAAAACACCAGACATCGATGGCCTTGCTCGCGCCATGCCGATAAAATCTTCAACGTCACTTGGAGCTTACCACTGCGAGATGGGTCACCGTACTCAGCGCTTGCGGCCTGTGCGCGGCGTTCGAGCAAATCTGGATGGTTGACAATCTTTCGCAGCACGTCAATTCCGCCGAGAGCTTCGCGCGAGCCGTCGAGAATTTCCTCGACTTCGCGGCTGGCTAAATACGCGCGGTACGCTTCTCTCTGTTCGCTCGTCATCGGACAGAATAACACTTGTTCGGTCTTTGCAGGTAACTTGACGTCGACATCGCATTTCATGCGGCGGAGTAAATAGGGCGCGATGAGATCTTTCAACGTCACCGCGCATCGGAACGCCGTCGTGACTTGTTGATTGCTCGCGTTCGTGTATCCGCCGATTTGGATGGGCACCGCAAACTGAGCTTGAAACACCGGTAAAGTCCCAAGTTTTCCTGGAAAAACGAAATCAAACAATGACCAAAGCTCGGATAAACGATTTTGAATCGGCGCACCGCTCATCACGATGCGATGCACGGTTTGCAACTGCTTGGCGACGATGGTGACATCGGCGTCGGGGTTGCGAATTTTATGTCCTTCGTCTAAAATTGCGTATCCCCAACGCACAGCCAGGATGCGATCGCGAAACAATCGCATGTGTTCATACGTGGTAAGTAGAATTCCTGCACCGTCGCTGATACAGTCGTTAAATGCCTTCTCTCGCGCTTGTTTCTTTCCCCGAGCGCCGCTCGACGACGATCCGAGCGCCGAATCGTGTAAAATCGTCGCGCGCAACCGCGGCGCCCAAATTCGTAGCTCACGACGCCACTGTCGAAGCATGGTCGCCGGACAAATCACAATACACGGCGAGTACATGTTCGAGTGATGCAGAGCCCCGAGGAACGACGCCACTTGCACCGTTTTACCGAGTCCCATTTCGTCTCCGATGATGCCACCCGCGCGTTGACAATGGAGCTCCCAAAGCCACTTCAAACACGTCTTTTGATGGGGTAATAATCGCACGTAGACATCGCCTGGAATACTCATGCCGCCATCGAATTCCACATCGGCCACATCCTCATCCTCATCGTCGTCGTCGTCCTTTTTATCCGCCGCGTCGTCCTCTTCGCTGCTATATCCGGCGCCGCTCCTCCTCCGCCGCGTTCGCTTCACCACTCGTCCACCACTCTCCCCAGCGGCTTCATCATTCTCCCTCATCTTCGCTCGCCACTCCGCGCGCTTCGCCGCCATCTTCGTCCCAGAGTCTCTCGTCGTCGCATTCCTCGTCGCCCTCGACGCGAACGGTCTCGCGTTGGCCTCGACTCTCGGCGCCTCATCCCCGACGAGCACTTTCGATTGACTTCTCCCCGCCTTCCACGCCCGCGTCGCCTCCACCGCCCGCGCCGACGACTCATGCGCTTTCATTGCGCGCTCAAACCCTTCTAAACGATCGAACGGCGTGAGCACGCCCGTACGAATAAGTCTTTCGCGCTCGGTTTCCGCGGCTTTGACTTTCGAGTCGTCGAGCTCGGCGAAAAACTCATCGCAATCGTCTCGCAACACCGGCGCTTTCGCCGGCGCCTTCCGCGCCGACGCCGTCGCACCGTTCGATCCCGTCTCACTCGCGGTCGCCGCCATGGCGCTCGTCGTCGAGCGCACGGCGTCGGCATCGACGCGCGCGAGCGCCTCGCGTTGCGCGTCGAGCTTCGCGCGAAGCCCTTCGAGTCGCTTCGTGCCCACCGCACGGCGCAGTGCATCGACCGAGCCGTCGTCCACCGCGAGCGCAGCTTCGACGGCGTCGTATTCCGCGCGCGTCGACGCGTGCGCGTTGACAAGGCGCGCGCGAAGGCGCGCGTGATCGTCGTTCGCATCGTGCGTCAATGCGCCGTCGTCGACGTCGACGTCGTCGGTGGTGTCTCGCGCCGGCCGCGCTAGCGCCACCGCGCGCTGGAGCACGCGCCGACGGACGTCCTCGGCGTCGTGCGCGGTGTACGACATGCCGCGTGGGCGCGACGACGACGACCGGCGGCGTCGAGTGAGGACCGAAGAACACATAGCGTACGCGAGTTGAGTGTTACAAAAATTGATACATGCGTGTGCGTGTGCGTGTGCGTGTGCGCGAAGCGAGGGTGATACGGTGATTGTTACGCGGTCGTGCAGTCGTCATCGTCGTCGTCGTCGTCGCGCTATGGATGTTTATCGCGTCGTCGTCTGTCGGCGGACGTCGTCGACTCACGCGTGCGCGTGCGTATTTCGATACACCACGAGCTCCTCATCGCCAACGACGAGCTTCGACCCAGCCTTGACGACCATCGTTTTCCCTTTCGTAAGTTTTTTGCCATCCACCATCACGGACCCGCGCATGGTGACGATCTCCAAGTCGCGTTCGCGCGCGTGAAATTTCACGTCGGCGTCCGCGAATTCCAGCCCCTTGTCCCCGAGCGCATCGACATCGATCGGCACCGTCAAGCACGACTTCGACTTGGACGAACGCTGCTTATGCAACGCTCCGGTATCGTCCGATCGCGCCGACGCGCACCCGGGCTTATCGAGCACGAAATTCGTCTTGGCGTGCACCGCGAGCGTGACGCGCGAATTCGCGCCAGGCTTCGTGGCATCACGGCGCGTAAACAACGCCGCGCTCGCGACGCGCGCGCTCAAACCGCCGTGCGTCATGGAAAGCATCATCGTAGGGTGTGTTTTGGTGTTCGCTGTGCGTGTTCGCTCGCGCGGATCCGCGTCGTGAAATGCCGATTGGATTAATCTAATCAACTGTCGAAGTTTTCCCGAAACTTTTTCCCTTTTACATTTGCAGATTTGACCGTTCACGACTCAAGATCGAGTCCCCCCTGGGCACCTTTCGAAACTTCCGATCGAAAGAATGGCATCCACGCCGCGTCGTCGATCGCGCGACAGCTCCCGCCCGCCCGCACGCGGTGCGTCGCGTGCGATGAAATCCCCGCGTTCGCACGGACGCCCTCGATCGGTGGTCGTCGACCGCGCGACGACGCCGTGGACGACGATTCCGTCGACGATTCTAGCGATCGATTTGCTGACTCGGAAAATTGTTCGCGCGAAAACGTGTATTGACCGTTCATGAACAGGTGACGACCCCCCCTCGAACTCGAGGAAGGTTTTTCGCGCGAAACACGGGCGCGATCGGCATTATCACCCACGGCACGGCGCGCGCGACTCGAGTCACGCGACACACAACCGACGAAGACGTAAAGAACATTTACGTTTTTCAAAACCTCACACACTCTCACACAGTTTTACATCGTTTCATATGAGCACGGCGACCGATTCATCCTTGCACGCATCCATGCGCGCGAGCGATTTGACCCCAGAGGAGAAAATGGCGGTGTTTGAATTCTTGAACCGCGGACAGGCGGTTCGCGCGTATGAAGTGCAACAGCACTTGAATGTGAGTGGTTGATTTTGTGTTGATTCGTTTAGGGCGTGCGCGTGCGCGCGTGCGCGTCGCGGGTGCGCGGGAGACGGGCGATGGCGATCGGGGCGATCGCTGACGCGGCAGTCCTCGTCAGCACGCGCGTGCGGGCACGCGCGATTGTCGCGTCTGTTTCGGGCGCGCGACGTCCTCGACGCGTCGTGAGTGTGCTGTGCGTTTGACTGACATTAATCGTGTGGTGTTGTGTGCGTGGCTATGCATAGAATGGTACGCTCGCGGAGTTTGGCCGGGGCATTCTCGATGAAGCCGAAGCCAAGAAGAAGAACAGCGCGGCGCGCGCGAAGAGCGCCATCGAATTGATGGCGGATGCCGAACGCGAAAAACAGGCGAAGAAGGATGAGCGTAAGGCTGCCAAGGAAGCTAAACGATTGGCTCGTTTGGAAAAGGAAGAGTTTGAACGCACGGGCGGGCAGGTCAAGTTGAGTAAGAAGGAAAGGAAGGCGTTGGCATTGGAAGAGGAAGCGTAGTCGTATACACTTCCGAATTTGCGCGCGCGGCGAGAATCTCGACGCGCGTTGACGGAACATACGTTTTTACGAAAATGAACTTCCCGCAACATATCACAGCCATCCCTTCACTCCGATCTTACGAGTCGACTTGGTCACCTGCGCCGTTTGGCGTTCAAACTTTTTGTACTTATCCTCTTGTGTAGTTTTTTCCAATTCTTTCACGACACATCCCCACGTAGAAAAAGTTTGTTTGTGTGTACCAAAATAGAAATTGTAAATCAGTGAACGAGTTATTCAGGTTCAAAATAATAATTCTACGCATATTTTCATTGATTATTAAATACATGATTTTGATGAATCAGCCGAGCGGAATGCCAAACACGGTGCACGTGTCGAGCCTCGAGTCTTGATAATCCACCACAAACACACCCTCGTGTCCACCAATCTTACCCTCTCGCATGCGGTAGCAGAGGCGATCGCCGACGCTCAACACGGCCGCTTTACCTACTTGTAGCATCTCCCAGCGACCGGTGGATTGACGCCACACGCCCGGGCCTTCGTGAAGCGACTTTACACGAATGCGCTCCTTGATCACCGCCACCGACAGTTGCTGGCGACTCACACCCTTGTTCTCGACCCCACCCATGCCGCGCCCAATGGTCTGCTGGCCGTCATGAAGAGCAATCTCGGGAGGTACGTATTTTTTATCGTTCGCTTGGTGGCTCAACGGATCGGGCACGAAGACCAAGCGAAGCTTTCTAAATTCTTCGGGATCCGCCTTGCCCGTCGTAATCAAACGCAGCTCGTTCTCATCTTCAGGTAACAGCGACAACTGTTCTTGAATCTCGCGGACTTCTTCAAGTAGAGTTGTGAGCGTGCGTTCGTAGCTTAATCCCGGCGCGCCAGTAGCGTCTGGGAGTCGCAAATCATTCGGTTCAAACGGCACCCCGGGATGTCCCTCACTCTCAATGTTTGCCAACATCATCTCTAAGCCGAGACGCTCACCATCGTCTTCATATTTATCATCCAAGAATGTCTCACTTGTCATCACGCCTACAGTGTCTACAATGGTTGTCGCCATACCAATCAAAACGAACGCATTTGTAATCGCCAAAGCCAACGCGAAGAGGTCAAACGTACCAATTTCTCCAGCGGATACAAAGTTAATCTGCACCGTCGACCACAACCGATTTATCCGATCTGCATTGATAATCGTGTTACCAGCCTGCCGACGTAAATAAATTGTGTCGGCTTTCAACGTATAGTGCTCCGATTGCACTTGTTCCCCAGACAGCGTCGCCTGCGTCGTCGTCTTCAACGGCGCATTGAAATACGTGTTCGTAAACTCAACTTTAATGTTCAAGTTGAGGCCGGAAATGCGGTAAGGTAACCCTGTCACCGACCCCTGATCGCCGACCATGTACACATTCTCCTCGTCAAGCGAGTTTATGCCTGACGCCGCAAGAAAGCTTGTGATTGACACCGACGTCTCAGACGCTCCATCGTACTCGGTGCCGTCAACAATGAAAGTGTTCACTCTAGACAGCGCCCCGGTGCGAGTTTGGTACATGATTTCAAGCGGAAACGCAACTAACTCCGCACCGGCAATCATGTAAGACACCGCGCTGCCATCAGTACGCGTACAATTTGCATCTTTAAAATTCGCTGCCGCCGGCGTGGTGCACGACACAGTCGACGCGTACTCCTCTAAAAACGTCCCGAACCGAAACCCATTCCCGCGTTCAAACGGCCAAATGTATTCATTCGGCATGAAATCTGCAACGCACTTCACATTCGTCATGTAATCGTCGTCAAAGACCTTGCCGTTCCGTCTCCACGTCACGTACCCGGTGTTGCAATACGCCTCCGTAGCGTTCGTCGCAATCTCCGCGTTATACGTCTCATCCACTGTAAACGCCGTCGATCGCCACTCATCAAACGTCGTCGTCACGTATAACGATGGCAACTCAAACGTCATGTAGTTGTGCGACAATAAAATCGATACCAACGCGAAGATGGAAATCAACCCCATGAATATGAAATGTAGCGTCACGAGAAACTTATCATTCGTCTTCACCAACTTTGTCGTACGGTAGGTGAACATCTCCGTGACGGAGTCTTTGAAGAGTTCTTTGAGACCCATGGTTGATGATCGCGTGCGCGCGACGCGGTGTGCTCACGGAGCAAAGTGAATGTGTGTCCCAGTCCGAACGCCCGTTCCCCTCGATGCGTTCGCGCGTATTCACCGTCGACGATGCGCGCTTAGATGATGCGCGCGAGATGGAATCGATCGACGTTTTCTTCGCGCGCGTGGTTATCCCGGGCGCGCGGCGATTGTCGCGCGGGTGCGGCGCTGAGTGCGGTAGAAAGCCCCGCGGTCCATCGTTCTGTGGGTGTTGAGTTGTCTTGGCTAGGCGAGGCGCGCGACGTCCAATTTGAGCACAGAGCGCGCGTACGACGAGGGTGGCGCGCGCGCGGGAGGGATGAAATGCGCGATTGTATTCTTGTGCAATGTTTGCGGTGGGCGTGAGCGTTAAAATTCAATGCGTCGACGGTACAGTACAGATGATTTAATACGACGCGCCCGACTTGCGATGGTGGATGGACGTGACGCCGACGTCGTCCAGCAATGAGCCGGATTCGACCTCTGCGAGAACGATCCAGTGATCACCAGCCTCCATGCGCTGCGTGACCGAACACTCAATACATGCTAAGGATTGGTTGACGATGGCGCAGCCGTTGTTTTCGGAAATGGAGACGTCCAAGTCACCGAAACGATTCTCGCCAGGCTTGAATGGTTTCAGTAAAGCCTTCATGACGTCTTTTTCGCCACCTTCTTTCAATACGTTCAAGTTAAATTTGCCACCCTTCATCAAAAAACTCTCGACTGCGCGCTCTTTGGCGACGGCCACGGTCAACGCAGGCGGGTTGAATGACGCTTGGGATACCCAGGACGCCAACATGGCGCTTTGGGTGTCTTCGCTCTTCGTCGTCACTGCGCATAATGAGCCGACGATTCGACCAACGGCTGCGGCAGTGTCGCTTACAGCGCTATCCGCTTTACCCACGCTCTTGCGTTCGAGCACTTGTCTTCTACGCTCGAGCTTGCGCACGGCTTGGGCTAAATCTGTGCCACTTTCTTCACACAACTGCAATGTCTCCGCAGTGGGCTTGAACTTGCATCGCAAAGGATCGAACGCAAACTTGAACCCGCCATCTTTCAAGCGCTTTTCCATCATATCTACCGCCTCTCCAGACCATCCGAAGGAGCCAAACACGCCGCACGGCTTGTCGAGGTCGCCATCCTTTATAATGGCACCCAACGCAGTTTGCACCGGAGTCGGGAGCGTACCGCCGAGCGTGGGCGCACCGAGACAAAACCCTGAGCAACGTTTGAGAAGCTGCGAAATTTCATCAGGTGTGGCCAATTCGCAGTTGAACATTTCTGCAGCGATTCCAGTCTTGGAGATACCACGCGCGATTGCTTGCGCCATGGCGCCTGTATTTCCGTACGCGCTCGCATATATAACCGCAATCTCAAGATTAGACGCCGAAGCAATTTGCTTCTCCGTCCACATAGTGTACTCGCGAAAGACTTCTGTCACGGAACTTTGAATGATGGGGCCGTGCGCGGGGCAAATGGCTGCCGCGACGCCGTCGTACGTTGCCGGGACGATGCGCTCCTCCGCCTTGCCGCCGCCAGAAAACAGTCGCCCTATCGCACCCAAGACGCCAACTTTTTTCTGTGCCACCGGCGATTGCGCGCCATTTTCACTCGCTGGAGCGTCACCATCACCATCGGCACCCGTCTCCGAAGAGGAGTTCATGCGCGAGAGCACCGGCGCAACTTGTTTTGCCATCGGCGCCAACAAACAGTCATAAAAGTATCGCCAATCCTCGCCGAAAGCTTCCCATCCCCCGACATCACTGACATCATCGCCTTCACTTGCCACGTGAGCGCTGAAAAACTTGGACGTAAACAACATCCCTGACGCATCATCCCTGGCGAAGATTAAATCCGGCCACCGCGGCGTCGGCGCCGTCGTAAACGTCAGCGTTCGGTCTCCCAAATCAATCTTTTCATTGTTCTTCACCACCCGCAATCGCGCTCTTAATTTTCCATCAGCACCCTTCCATGCGGCGATCAAATTCTCATTCGTGAGCGGGTTATTCGCCTTGAGCGCCTGTTGTATGACTTGCGCGCCCGGGTTTGAGCACAGCACCTCCACGCACTCCGCGCCCGCGGGCCTCGCCGCGATCGCCGCCGCCAACGCATCCATGCGTCGCGGCGCCGCGTGCAAGCACGCGATAAAATCCACGTCCCCGATCCCAGCGATCGCGCCGTACGCGTCGGCGTGGCGTGAATCCACGCAGTCCAACGCGCACGACTTGCTCGCGCCCCGCGCCACGTACGCGTTCTCGCTGCTCCCGCGCTTCGCCCCGTACTCCACCTCGAACGTTCGTCGCGTGCGCGTTTTGAACACATACGCCGTGATCACTGGTGACAGCGCGCACGCGATCGGAGGCGCGGCGTCGACGTCGGCGGGCGTGAGCTGCATCGCATCTCGCGCGCGCTTCGAGTCGCTCGCGGCGCTCGATTCGCGACCAGTCTTCAGCGCCGCCGTCGTCGCGCGACGGCGGATGCGCGTGCGATCGATGCGCGCGCAGTGCGCGCGCGGTGCGGTGGCGCGCGCGTCGCGGGCGTGCATGGCGCACGTCGTGTTTTGACGACCGACGCCTGTGGTGCTGACGCGGCAGTGTGTGGAGCGTTTCGCCGCGAAACTTTCGCGAGCCTCGCGCGTCGCCACGGCGCTGGGAAGAATGAGATATCAATACACGCGTGCTATGTACATATGTGTACGCTAGGAGCTAGGGCACGCCGACGCGTTCGTCGACGGCGTCGTCGCGGGCGAGAAGGATTACGTTTTCTGGAGACGTCGTTCGCGGGACAAACGCTTCGAGTTTCGCCGACAATCCTTGACTTTGGCACCATCGCGCGCGGCCTTCGTCGAGAATTCGCTTGGCGAGACGGCCAAGTTTGAGCTTTTCTTCATCCGTGACGTCGTCAAAGGCATGAGAAGCGTCGAAGTGAACCGCACCGCTCGCGTGTTCTCCCGCGGTTTCGGCGTCGGCGTTCGTTGCGAGCGTGGCCCAACTACTGATTTTAGTCAGGTACTCGAACTCATCGCGGCCGATACCGAGGGATATGACGTATTCGCGATTAACGTACGTGTTCCACGCGCATCTGTGGTGGCAGCATGTCGCGAACGCGACGCCGCGCACGCGGAAATTCGTCCTCGCTCTGGGACCGCGGCCAAAGCACGCGCGCAACGCCAAATCCGTCGCTTCACCGCATAAATGTTTCGCCATGGCCACTACGTCGCGCGATGCCACCGCGTCGACGGCGTTTAAATTCAAATCTTTGATGTCAATTGTCAGCCGCTCGATGAATCCGGTGCGTCTGCGTAAAGAACGCTCGGCTTTGTGTCGATAGGCTCGTCGCTCGACGAGCGCCAAATCTACATCCCCGTATGCATCCGATAAGAAATGCGACAAGTACCCGCGCCCAGCGCCAAACTCAACGTACAGTGGTTTATCGCTTGCCCGAACGTCGGCACCAGAGCGCACTAGACCGTACAATCGCATCGCCGAGACGATGCCGGCGAACTGTGCGTCGTGTCGACTCTGCGTCGGCGCCGACAACTCCTCCTCCCGCGCGCGCCTCTCCGCCGCATTCTGCGCGCACTCTCGCGCGACAACACCCAATGATTCGTTCGCCGGCACATCGACGAGTAAATCACCTCCGTGCGAGTCTCTCGAACGCGAGGCGGCGGTCAGCGCAGCAGCCGCCGCGCGCGCCTTCGCCTCGCGAACGCCTTCGTCCCTCGCCCCGTCGTCCCTCGCGCCTTCGCCGCCGGCACCAGCGACGACGTCGACGTCAACGTTAATATCTTTCGAGTAATACGCGCGCGCACGAGCCTGCGCCGCGCGCACGAGCACGGGACATTTCATTTCATGCGCGCGCAGCGGTGCGCGCACCATCGTCTTACACGCCGTGCACCACGCGCGCGTCGCGCCGCCGTCGCCCCCGTCGCCGCGCGAAGCGCCCGACATCGCGTGCGGTTCGCACCGCGCGCGTGCGGGCGACGACGCCGATGGCGGTGCGACGAGGAGGACGACGAACGACGCCGCACGCCTCAGAGTGAGGCGCGCCTCCGCATGCTCGAGGCGACGCTGGACGCCATCGCGCGCGCCTACGGCGGGCGCGATCGCGCGTGGGCGCTCAGCGCGTTACTTCGCGCGTCTGGATTCGAGAGGTGCGCGCAATGCGCGTGTCTGCGACGGCGTGAGCGGCGACGACGTGTGGTATCGGATGCGATGTGGTGCATTCGTCGCGAACGATTGTCTCTCGCATAGCGCATAGACTGACCTCGCGCTCGCGGCGTTCGCGCGCAGTGATGGGAACGGACGGATGACGGTCATGCCTCGCGAGTTTGGCGGCGTGCGGCGCGATGACGGCGCGGTCGCGGTCGCGGTCGCGGACGCGGACGTGGATGTCGTGGACTTGGCGACGTCTCCGCTCGTAGAACCGAACGGCGCCGACGGGCGCGGCGCTGGCGATGACGACGCATCGGGATCAGAATCGGACATTCCACCGCTGCGTGAACGCTTGGGTTTGGTTGGCGCTGGGACGTCACCCGCGCCGCGAGCGAATGAGCCAGCGAAGGCGTCGTCGTCCCGTCGGTGGACGGAGGACGAGCGCGAAGACGCGCTGACGTCGTGGATCATCGCCAACGAGGACGTCTACGAGCGCGTGCTGCTGATGGAATCTATCGACGTCGACGACGCCCTGGTGCGGGCGCGTGAGAGCGGGATTCGGTGCAGTCGAGCGGATTTCGTGGCGTATTTGGAAGCCGAAGGCGTGTGTTTTTCGCAAACGAAAAAGCGCGCGCGTCGCGCGGCAAACGCGCGAGAGGCGCGATAGACCACATAGAGTGCTCGCTGTGTAGGCGAGTGTACGCGCCATCCGCGCGATGGCGCTTTAGATAGCGTAGATAGCATACGGTAAAGTATCGGTAGTCAATGTTGTAACGAGCGGCTTTTTCGCGACGCGAGCTCCACAGTCCACCACGCATGTCACGCCTCGCCACGGCGCCGACGCGCGCGCGGATAATGTCGGTGAACACGGCACGTCGCGCCACTGCGTCGGTGGCGTCGGTGTCGGGCGCACCGTCGACGGCGAATACTTCGAAGACGACGGCGCTGCACGTGCGCACGCCTCTGGTAAAGTCCAACGCGCTCTCCATCATTAACGGCCGCGACGTGTACTTGAAACTCGAGAACACGCAGCCGAGTGGATCGTTTAAGCTGCGTGGAATCGGTCGCGCGTGTGCGCTCGCGGTTGAGCGCGACGGGGCGAGTATTCTCGTGAGCTCGAGCGGTGGCAACGCTGGTTTAGCGACGGCGTACTCGGGACAACGTCTCGGCGTGGACGTCGTAGTATACGTTCCGGAAACTACACCAGAGCGCGTGAGAAGATTATTAGCGTCTTATGGCGCAGAGGTGGTGGTGTCGGGGAGTCAGTGGAGCGAGGCGAACGCGGCGGCTATGGAACGAGCGGCGACGACGGGCGGCGCGTTAATACATCCATTCGAAGGCGAAGATACATGGGACGGACACTCAAGCATGATTGATGAAATCGCGGAAGATTTATCGAGCATGGGTGAAGGCGCACCGGCTGCGATCGTGACGTGCGTGGGCGGAGGAGGCTTGCTCGCCGGCGTTTTGCGAGGCGTCGAACGCGCGGGCTGGATCGACGACGTCTCAACGATCGCCATGGAAACCATCGGTGCGGAATCGCTCCACGCTTCAATAAATGCCGATGAACTCGTCACATTACCCGCAATCACGAGCATAGCCAAAAGCCTCGGTGCGGCGTCGCCATCACCCAAAGTATTCGCCAAGTGCCGCGCGCTCGGCCGGTCTCGCGTCCGTAGCTACGCCTGCACCGACGCCGATGCCGTCCGCGCGTGCTTACATTTCGCCGACGACCATAGACTTCTCGTTGAACCCGCGTGCGGTGCCGCGCTCGCCGCCGTATACGCGCCTGAAATCGGCGCGTTGACTGGCGTTCGCGCCGACGGCGCGCTCGTAGTCGTCGTCTGCGGCGGCTCCGTCATCGATCGCGCCGCCCTCGATTCGTTGCAAATGCAATTTCAATTGTAATGGCTCGCTATTTATCGCATCGCTGTGCGTGTACGCGCGGCTTCGTCGCGACATATCGCGTGGAAGACGCCGCGCGCGGTGTCCGCATGGCGTCCAACCGACCGCTCGGGTTCAAACCAACGACCCGCGCTTTTCGCCTCAGTCGCCATTCGTCGTCGCGCGACGCTCGCACGCACGCGTCACGTCCGCCACGGCGCGCACGAAAATACGCTTCATCTCATCTGCGCATCGTGCACGCCATCGACGCGCACGGAACCGCCGTCAACGCGCGTAGACGTTCAATCTCGCGCCCGCGCGCGATCGACGCGAACGTTTTCGGGACACACGAACGCGTAACGCGCGCGCGCGATGGAGGAGATTAGCGAAGAACGAAGCGGCGATCACGGTGCGCCCGTGGATGATGATCCATCCACGGCGCCTGTTCCGGAGAAGGTACGTCGCGGAGGCGCACGCACGGGGGGTTGTGTTGATGATGTGACTGATTGTTGAGGGCTGACGACGAGGCGGATTGCGCGCGCGGTTTCGATGGGTTTCGTATGCGTCATTCGCGCGCGGTGCACCGATGCGATGTGGTGGTGACGTGGATGACATCGTCGAGATTGCGTTCGCGCGTTCGTGTGCGAGCACGCGAGACTGACCGCGCGCGTATTTTTGTATGACTGACAGGCGCAAGTGGGAGGTTCTCCGATGTACATCGTCGAACGGAAGCTCGGTAAGGGTGGTTTCGGACAAGTCTACGTCGGTCGCAGACAGAAGGCAAATGAGACGAACGCCACGACTGGGCCACTGGCGAATCAGGTGGCTTTGAAGTTTGAGCACCGATCGAGTAAAGGCTGCGACTACGGTCCGCCGTACGAGTGGTCGGTGTACAACTCGCTCGGTGGAATTTTAGGCGTGCCCAAGGTGCATTACAAAGGTCGTCAAAGCGATTATTACATAATGGTGATGGATTTGCTCGGACCGTCGCTTTGGGACAAGTGGAACGTGAACGGGCAGATTATGTCGCAGGAGATGGTGGCGTGCATTGCAGTCGAGTCTTTGGCTATTTTGGAAAATTTTCACAGTAAAGGTTTCGTTCACGGCGATATCAAACCGGAAAACTTTTTACTCGGACCACCGGGAACGCCCACGGAAAAGAAATTGTACTTGGTTGATTTAGGTTTGGCCACGCGCTGGCGTGACCCGATTTGCTCTGCGCACGTGGATTACGATCAGCGGCCAGATATTTTCCGGGGCACGGTGCGTTACGCCGCGGTGCACGCGCACTTGGGGCGCACAGCCTCGCGACGGGACGATTTGGAGTCGTTGGCTTATACTTTGTTATTCCTACTTAAGGGTCGTTTACCGTGGCAAGGTTACCAGGGCGACAACAAGGGTTTTTTGGTTTGCAAAAAGAAGATGGCGACGAGCCCCGAGGCGTTGTGCCGCTACGCTCCGAGCGCGTTTAGACAGTTCATGGAGGCGGTGATCAACTTGAAATTTGACGAAGAACCAAAGTATGGTGCAATGGCTGCGTTGTTCGAGCCTTTGTGCGGTCCGACATTGCGTCGACCCATCTCCACGGAAGGTGCAAAGAAGGTGGGCATGAAGCGCAAGGTTTCAGACATGCAATTCGACGTCGACGACAAGGAACGTTTGAAAAAGAAGGTTCGCGTCGGCCTCCCAGCCATGCAGTGGATAACAATTTACAACGCCCATCGTCCGATGAAACAACGTTATCACTACAACGTCGCCAACTCGCGCATCGAGCAGCACGTGGATAAGGGTAACGATGACGGGTTGTTCATCTCCTCGGTGTCGTGCGCGCAGGAATTGTGGGCGCTCATCATGGACGCTGGCACTGGCTTTAGCTCGCAAATCTGGAACTTATCCAATCAGTTTTTACCCAAGGACTGGATCTTGGAGCAATGGGACGACGGGTACTACATCACCGCCCTCGCCGGCTCTGTGCAAGGTTCCGCCATGGTTGTCATGTCCAAAGGGTCGACGTACACGCAACAGTCGTACAAGGTGAGCGACTCTTTTCCCTTCAAGTGGATCAACAAAAAATGGAAGGAAGGATTCTATGTCACATCCATGGCGACGTGCGCGTCGCGCTGGGCCGTTGTCATGTCTCGCAACGCTGGCTTTGTCGACCAGTGCGTCGAACTCGACTTTATGTACCCCTCTGAAGGCATTCATCGGCGCTGGGATCACGGCTTTCGTATCACGTGCTGCGCCGCGACGCAAGATCAAGCCGCCTTTGTGCTCTCCATCCCGCGTCGTCGCCCGGGCGATGAAACCCAAGAAACATTACGCACCAGTGCGTTCCCATCCACGCACGTCAAGGAAAAATGGGCCAAGAATTTGTACATTTCCGCCGTCGCCTTTGGTCGCACGGTGTCGTGAGCCCCGCGTCTCGCGGTCGTACGCGCGATGAAACACTCGCCGCCACGTCTCACGCCCGCGCGCCCGCGCGCCCGCGCACGCGCACACGTGCGTGTATTACGTATATAGAACACATCAACACAGTATAGTACCAGTAGAGAGAGTCTTGTAAGTTTGTGCCAATCGTAATCAGCAATCCTAGTCAGCATCACCCCAAACGTCCCATACGTGCCGCTGCCCGTCGTCACTGCGCGACGATCTCGCGACGCCACGACGCGGCGCGCAGGAGCAACACATGCAAACAATGACGACCACGACGGGTACGGCGCCGCCGGGCGCGATCGCGCGCGGCGCCGACGTCGGCGGCGCCAAACGACGAAACGTTGCCCGTGCTGGAAAAGTGTCGACGTTAACGACAACGCCTCCGGCGACGGCGTGCGCGCGGCGCGATCGTCGCGGCGCCGTCGCGGTGCATCGCGCGAGTGCATCGAGTGGCGCTGAGGGTGGCGAGCGCGAGTCGTTGGCGTCGGGCACGGCGTCGTCGAGGGGTCGGGATGATGATTTAGTGGCGAGGTTACGCCTGGGCGAGTCGAGCGGGGGCGAATCTGCGGCGTCGCGTGGTGCGGTGCGACGGGAAATGCGCGAACGCGATGCAGTGACGAGATCTGTGCTCGCGGTGGCGCTGGGCGTGGCGGCGATGATGCCGACGATTACGGCGGAGGCGCCGACGCCACACCCGGTGACGGTGGGCGCCAAACGTACCATCGTCGCGGGTGCGGTGAAGAATGTGGCGACGGATGCGCGCGGGAAGGTAGATAAAGCGGAAGAGGCATTCTTTCGTGATGTTGAGCGCTATGTTGGGACGATTAGCGTCTAGACATGGATGTATCGACTACTTTTGGCGGGACGGGGCGCGCCTCGCGACGGGAGCCGCGCGGGAATTTCGACAAATTTTTTCTCTTGTTTGATTCGAACCTTTGACGGTGTGAACGCGAACGATGTAACAATAAAAGCGACAGTTATCTGTATACGATTTCATCTCGTGCGTGACGCGTTGGGTGAGGAGAATTGTAATCGACGACGCGTACGCGTTGCGATAAAGAAACAACAAGGGTGTGGAATTAATAATAGCTCGCGACTTTTCTATGGTGTGACGCGGTCTTCGCGTCTTGATCAAACACTTTACCGTTGGTGACTTCACTGTACACCACCCAGTGGTCGTTAGAATCCATACGACTCACGACGCGGCACTCCATATAGGCGACGGCGTCGCCTAAAATTGGAGACCCGTCGCTGGCGGGGGCCCATTCAACACCCTCAAAACGATCTGCTCCTGGAGGAAAACGCGTTAAAAAGTGTTTCATGGTTTTTTCGTAGCCATTTTCTGGTAAGCAATTCAATACGAAGGTATCACCGATTTGCATCAACGATTCAATGGCGCGATCCTTGGCGACAGCGACGCTAAAGCCCAAGGGCTCAAACGACGCTTGCGCAACCCACGACGCAATCATCGCCGACCGTGCCGTACCTTGCGCGGCGGTGACGACGTACAATCCACCAGACACTCGACCGAGTGCCTTTGCCACGTCTGCGCTCATGGCGTTCTTCATTTCGCTCAAGCTTTGCTTCTTTGTCAGCACCTGTCCCAAATCCGTGCCCGCTTCCTCAAATAACTGATACGTACCCTCCGTCGGATCCGCGGTGACTTTGAGCGGTGCAAACGCCTCAACCACCCCAAGTTCAGCGATTTTACGCGCGAGCAAATCCACTGGTTCGTCAGCGCCACCGTACGACTCAGCGATGAAGAACTTTTGCTTTGCGTGCACGGCGCCGATGATGTTTGCCAGTTGCTCGTTCGCCGGACCCGAAGACGGGGGCGACAATAACACCACCGCTGTAGCGTGTTTCGTCGTCTCGATGAGCTCCTGGGCCTCTGCGTTGTTCAAATCCATCATCACCACTTCGGTGTCCGTCTTCGTCAACCCGCGCGCAATAGATTGCGATAAGCGATCGCTAAAACCGTAATCTGACGTGTAGAACACCGCGACGTTCGCCTTGGCTTTCGCGAGCGCAAGTTCGCTCCATTTCTGGTAATCGCCCACGAGTTCATCCAAATTGTACCGCAAAAGTGGACCGTGCCCATTGCAAATTCCAACAAAGTCTGCGCCTTCGGATTCGCACTTGCGCAACGCCGTGAGCACCGAACGAGCGTTGGGCTTCATCAAGCACTCGTAGTAAAATCGGTAGTGCGGCATCAACGCTTGTAAATCCCCATCAAACGGATCTTCGCTGCAAAAATGCGACCCGAACGCATCGCATGTGTACATCAGTTTCGACTTTTGATCAAACGTAAACATCGTATCCGGCCAGTGTAAATTCGGTGCCATGATAAACTTCAATTCGTGTCCGTCGCCCAAGTCGATGACGTCCCCGCCCTTGACCACGCGGCTCTCAAACGGTTCGTGAATCAAGTTTTCCAAAAACGCAATGCACACCTTGGAGCCGACGACGATTGCATTTGGTGCCACTTTGAGGACATCACCGATTAATCCCGAGTGATCGGGCTCGGTGTGCGAGCAAATCACGTACTTTATCTCGTTCGTATCCACTTCGTTTGCGAGCGTCTTCATGTACAAGTCGCGGAACTTTTCGTGCGACGCATCCACGAGCGCCACCGTCCCAGGCGCGCCTCGAATGATGTACGAATTATACGTCGTACCTTTCTCCAATCCAAACTCAATGTCGAAACGATCGCGATCCCAATCTAACGAGCGAATCAACGTCGTGTCGCCCCCGAGCGACGTCGCTTGCGTCTGTAATCGCTTCTTGCCTTCAAACAACTCGATATCCGACGTGCGCACGGGCTCGCGCGCGGGTGGCGGATCCGCCACCGCCGCCTGCGTGCGCGTACGGCGCGCGATGCGCGTGGCGCGCGGTGCCATTGACATCGAGGCGACGCGCGCGGTCAGCGCGCTCGAGCTCATCGTCATCATCTCTCGTTATCGCCGCGCGCGCGTCCACGGGTCTTCCAATCGGCCAAAACTGTGTGCGCACGAGCGATGTCGCGTGCGATGTCGCGTGCGATGTCGAGTCTCTCTCTCGCGCGCGCTCGTCAGCGTCGTTTCGTGCGCTGAAGAGTGACGCCATCACAGGTGCCGACCGTACTCCTCGACGCGTGAGTCGCCGTCAACCGCCACCGCGCGCGCGCGCTCGTCGCACGCGTCGAGTGTGTCACGAATCGCAACGTGTGACCGCGCGCACGGCGTCACGACGCGTCGTCGCGTGCGAGTGTGCGTTTGATTCGTCATGGCTCCAGCGAGCGAGCCCCCTGAGCGCGTCTCTGAAGCCTTCGAGCGGCTCTGGGTGTGTTACGGTGCGTACGCGCGCGCGTGAAACGCGTTCGGCGTCCATCGCGTGTGTGTCTGTGTGCGTCGCGACGCTGACGACGACGTGTAGACCCGATGTATCAGCTGAGCAAGTACTACCGGCACGGCGAGCTGGACTCGTGCGACGGGAAATGGAATGATTTGTGGCGCGCGCTCGCGATTCGTCGCGCCAAGCGCGAGAATAGAACGGTGGATGATATCGCTGCGGTGGATGACGCGCGCGAACGGTCGAGGAATTCGCCGGAGTTGGCGCCGATGTGGAAAACCGCGGCGCCGGCTACGGCGGGAAAATTTTGGCGCAAGACGTTCAAGGAAAACGTCCCGAGCGAAGAGGAAATCCGCGCTGCGCGGCGAGCGTTCGATGCAGAAAACGCAGAAAACGCATAGTTTAAAAATATAGACCCGTTGTCTGGCGCAAAAGTTGGACTGAACGTATTGTTGTAGTTGTAGCCCACTTCATTCTTCGATGCGAGCCGCGTTCGCGCGTGCCGTTCAAACGACCGCGCACATGCGCCCCACCGTGCGCTCGGCCGCGCATGAGACAAAGTCTATCGCCCAGCGCATTAACGACGCGCGCGTAACCGTGGTACTAGGTAGCGGTAGCCCGACGCGACGGGCGGTGTTAACGTCGCTCGGCGTCGCGCACGTCGTAGAAGCTCCAAACATCGACGAAAAATCCATCCGCCACGACGACCCTCACGCGCTCGTCACCGCGCTGGCGCAAGCGAAAGCTACAAAAGTGCTCGAGGTACTCGCCGCGCGCGACAATGACTCGGCGGAGGGCGAGCAGCCGAGAGTTTTGGTCATCACGTGCGACCAAGTCGTGGTGCACCGCGGCGAGATACGCGAAAAGCCGACGTCTGTCGACGAAGCCAAGTCGTTCATTCGCGGCTACGGTATTGAACCGCCTTCAACTGTAGGGAGTGTGATGGTGACCGACGTACAGAGTGGACGGAGTTCGTTGGCGGTTGATGTGAATACAATCGTATTCGACGGGCCGTTTCCAGACGACGTCGTGGACGGCTTGGTCGCGGACGGCACTTGCATGAAATGCGCGGGAGGACTGATGGTTGAGCACGAGCTGCTGCAGCCGTATTTAAACCGCATCGATGGTCGCATGGATGGCGTCATGGGCTTAAGCGCGGTTACTGTTGAGCGATTGTTAGCGGAGTACATTTAGACGAGGATTGATAATTTTGTAACGAGGTTGCGATATTTTCTGTACAGCGCTGCTAATGTCTAAGCGTATGCGTATCTAAAATCATGTGTGCGCGCGAGTATTCAGTCATGAATGGCATTTTGAACTTTCCACGCGGCGAGAGAGCTCGCGAACGATCCATATTCAGAGTCCGCGATGGCTCGCCAACGCAGCGCGTCGCGGCTCTTCTTATCCATCGTCAAGAGTTTTCGCGCCATGTCCTCAACGGAAATCTTTTCGAATTTCGCCAAGCTTTCAAGAGCAAATAATGCCGTCCGCGGGTCATTGTCTTTGCCGCCAATATCGGGCACGTTCGTGGCAAACAAGTCCTCGGCGCTGAACTCGTGGTCTGAACTAAAGAACGCCTTCCTCAAGTGCGCCGTGAGCTGTTGCACGCGTTCTCGAGCTAAATCTTTTCTAATGCCCTTGTGACCGTCGGCGATTGGCGTGAGAAAATACTCTTGGAAGAATTTTTTGTCACCCATGGACCAAGGATTGGCCCAGTTGAGCACGTGCCATGATTCAATTTCGTCGCAATTTTCTAAAATTTCGTCGCTCAAGCCGACTCTAAAGCATTTTCGATGCATCGCCGACGCTGCTTCGTACTGCTTCGACCTCGACGAATTCTTCAAGCGATGCACCTCGTCGTAAATTACCATTAACCATGGCACGGTCAGCGCGGTGTCTAGAACCTTCTTAAACGTATCGTGCGTGAGAACAACGACGCTGCAGCTGCCGACGAGCGCGCGCGCGAACGCGTCCTCAGCCGCCTTGGACCCGCGCGCGAATGCGATATCCGAATCCGTCAACCCAAACAAACCAAGCGTTTCCACCCACGCCATGACCGCATTGGGCGAACACAACACTAAAACCGCACCATCCTCAGTCTTATTCGCGGCGCTACGATTTCCGAGCGCCGTCGCCGCGAAACAACACGCCGCCCGAATCGGCTCCGCCTCGGCTTCATCCACCAATACGCACCCCTCATTGACGCTATACATGCGGTGCAAGTATTTCATCACTTTCACCTGCCGCGCGCTCAAACGCTCGACGTGGCGCGCGGGCACGGTCATGGAGCACCCGCGCCGCTTGGCGTCGTCTGGCGCCCACAACGCCAATGCGCCTCGCGCCTCGCCCATCGTCGTCGTCGCCGTCGTCCACGTCGCCACCGCGCGCGGTTCGGTACACGCAGGCGTCGCGCGCGCGGTGGCGGTGGCCGTGAACCCATCGAGGCGCGCACCGCGCTTCACATCGACGTCTTCGTCGTGGAGCAACGCCGCAAAGGATGACTTGTGGCGACTGACTTTGGGCGAAGGACGACGCGTGGAGCGCGCGCGACGGCCGTCGTCGTCACCGTCGACGTCGGCGTTGTCCACATCGATGGCTTTGAGCGCGCTGATGGCGTCGGCAAAGGTGGATTTCCCACGCTCGGGCGTGGGCATGGCGACGACGTCGACGAGTCGCGAAGTGACGCACGTCAGTTGATGAAGTTTTACTTTGACTTGATCTCTAATTGAACAAAAGCTAATGTATTTGTGCGTGTGCGCGTGTGCGCGCAGGTGCGAAGACTTACATACGGTCGTAACCAAACTTCCCGGTGCTTTCACCGAGATCGTCGCCAACCTCTTTTCTACCCGCGAGAGGGCGGGAACTGGAACGTTGTCTGTCGTACGTACGTTGCGATGCGACGCGTTCGAGCACCTGGTCGACGGTATTTTTCTCCACCAATCTCGAAGTGGTTCGCGTTTGCGTGGTACCCGAACGGTCTATAGGTGCACGACGCGACGCGGCGTTGCCGTCAATTTGCTCACCACTCGTGCCCGGTTGAGCGCCGCCGCCGCTCGGCCCGGCGCTCGGGCGCGTCAGCGCCTGCGTTTGCTGATACTTTAAAATGGTCCAGTCAAACACATAGTCGTACTGGTAACCTTCACGGATGAACAAATCGCGGAAGAGCTTACGCAAGTATGAGTAATCGGGCTTGTCTGAAAACCGCAACGAGCGGACAACCTGAAAGTACGTCACAAACTCGGGTGGGTACCCTTTGCACAACACTTCAATCGGCGTCGTCATCTTCTTTTCGCTAATCTTTTCATACTTTTGCTTCTTCGTCGCCGCCTTCAACCCTTGCCACGGAAGCGATCCACGCAGGAAATACATCAACACATACCCTAAGGACTCCAAATCATCCCGTCGTGACTGCTCAATGCCGACGTGCGTGTTGATGGAAGCGTACCGCGCTGTCCCCGTCAAGTTTTTATTCTCTCTGTACGGAATGTGCAAGTGCGTCTTCGGATCCCGATACTTTTTCGCCAACCCGAAATCAATGATATTCACTTGATTCGCGCGCTTGCCCAGCCCCATCAAGAAATTATCTGGTTTGATATCGCGATGGATGAAAGACTTGGAGTGCACGTATTCAATTCTCGACACGAGTTGATCGGCGAGCATCAAAACCGTCTTCAAGCTCAACTTGCGATTGCAAAAGTTGAACAAGTCCTCTAATGACGGTCCAAGCAAATCCATGACCATTATGTTATAATCTCCTTCCACGCCGTACCATCGCACGTTTGGTACACCCGTACCACCTTGTAATATTTTGTACAACCTGGATTCATACAACAATTGCGGGTGCTTCGTCTTGCAACTCTCCTACGCGCGTCGGAAAAACACATCGTCGTCAGCACTCAGCACGCGAACGAAGAAAAAAGCCCGCGCAACACATCGACGTCGACGAACACCGCCGCTACGATACGAGATGTGACAGATCAATAGAATCAAAACGCGCGCGCACGCGATTCGGTACGCACCAACTTGATCGCCACCTCCTCATTCGTCTTGATGTGCGTCCCTATATCCCACCGAAACACACGTTCACGTCAGTCAAACGCGCACGAACGCACACACACACACACAACACGTATCATCCTCTCGCGCGATCGCCACTTTCACGCACGAACGAGCGCGCGAAAACCCGCCCATCGGGCCCGATCCCGCACCTAGGTAAATGTCCCCAAACGACCCGCTCCCCACCTTTCGCCCGAGCCTGTACTTATTCCCCACGCGAAGCTCCAACCCAGTGCTCGAAGCGCTCATGATGATTACGCGTCACGTCCACGCGCGCTCGTCACCCCGCGAACGCGTTCGCACGCCTCTCCGTTCGCGCGCGCGCGAAAAATTGGAAACCAACGCGCTCCGCGCGCGCCTCTCGCGCGCGTCGGACGATTCTGACGCCTCTCTCGCGCGCCGACCGTCGTCGCGCGTCGCTCGAGCGCGCGACGCACGCGCAAAAATACACGCGACCGCGATGCGCGATGTCCGTCGTCCGTGCGACTCGTGCGCGACGACGCGAGGACGCCGTTCGTGTTCTGACGCGGTCGCACGATCGCGCGGTCGCGTGGGCCGTCGCTGCGGCCGTTCGATCGATCGATCGAATCTCGCGCGATCGATATCGCGATCGATGGATTTTCTCGCGCGATCGATATTACGTATCGATCGAATGGCACACGCATCGATCGAGGTTGTTACGACACCGCACTTCGCGACGACGATGAAGGACGAGGCGTCGGCGTCGGCGGGCGCGTACGCGCACGTCGTGCGTGGGAAATTAAAGCTCAAGGCGTCGTCGTCGTCTTCGGCGTCGGCGGCGTCGAAGGGGGTGACGAAGAAGAAGCATAAAAAGGCATCCAAGCGCGCGTCGCGCGAGGACGATGGTCGACCGGAGACGAGTTCGGGCGGTGGTGATCGACGCACCGCGGCGGAGAAGGCGTACGATGCGTACAAGTCAAAGCATGAGGATCGTCTCATCGCATCCATGGCGAGCGCTTCGCATAAGGATAAAGTGGCGGCGTTCAACGAGAAGTTGAGCAAGCTCAGCGAGCATCACGACATTCCGAAAGTGGGGCCGGGTTAACGGGTAACGCGCGCGCCGTGCTCTAGTATTGTTACAAAACAACCGTGCTAATTTAATTCGTCTACGTTTACGCGTTTGGCTCGTCGGAGACGTCTATGTCGACATCGCCGTCGGCGAGTCGACGGAAATCGACGCGTCTAACGCGAAGCGCCGTCGCGTTGTACGTAAAGCTTTCTCCCGCACGCACCGGGAGCTCGTCTTCGCCACCAATGACACCGCGAGCTCGCGCATCGCGTTTCCACATATCGCGCATCGCCACGATCGCTTCTACTTTTCTAGAACACGCGAGTAAGGTGTCGTATTCAACCGGAGCGACGAGCGCGAAGAAATCATCGGCGAAGACGCTCACGCGCACCTCGCTCAAGTCTCTCCACGCAAATTTTCGACGCATCCGTCGCGTGTGTGCGTCGAGAAGTACGACGCCAATGTTTGTGACGACTAGTATGCGCTTCACGCACTCGTCGCGCTTGTTTATTTTGATGCAGTGCGCGCTAAAGGTGATTTCGTTGGCGCCATACTTGGTGAGCGTCGAAGCGCAAGAGGCGTCGTTGGAGATGCCTAGGTCGTCACCGAGCGTGACTTTACCGAACGATGATCGTCGTCGTTCTTTTACGCCCAAGAATGGGCGCATGACGACGTCACCATCGACCGCCTCGGGGGCGCGCATGGGCGAGGCTCGCTGTGACGTAGGTGACGCAGTCGCGAACAGCGTTTCAACGACGACGATAATGATGATGACAATGACGATTCATTCATTAATAAATGTTCAATAATAAATACCGGTAATAGAATAGAATAGAATAGTGTCCATGGGAGCCTGCGCGCGAGATAGAGACGACGAGCGTCGTGCTATTTATCCGATGTTTGCCTTTGTGAGCGTCGCGCAACGCACGGCGCCCGCCGAGGACATCATCGGCACCCCGTTGAACGTCGCCACGCAGTCATCGTTCGTCCTCAATTGCGGTTGAAGCTCTTCCCACGTTTTCCTTTTTGCGATTTGGTTCGGGGTTTGCGGCTCAGACTGGGGCTCTTCGGATTCGCCAAAGCGCACGCGCTCGCCAACGACGGCGCCCTCCGGCGCTACCAAGAGCTCCACCTTTTCGTGCGAGTCATCGCTCGCGGCGAGGATCATCCCGAACGAAGGAATGCCAGCAAGCTTACGCGCCTATGATCAAATGCACACACACAACGCGCACGTCAGTCAGTCAGTCATTCACTCAGGCGCGCGCGCGTACGACGACATCGAGCCGAGACAAACGAGACGCGCCTTCAAGTTTGCGAAAACGATAACATTCTTCCCAACCAAATCCTCAGCCGCCATGTACGGAACTAACCCACTTAAGATCGTACGCGGACCTTCGGGTTCACCCACATCAATCTCTTCAATGTACTGCAACACGTGCGACGAATAATACAAAACGCGCCATCCGTCAGTCATCCGCTCGAGCGTCTCTCGCGCGTCCAGATTAATCACCCAACACCCCACCACCACATCGCACACATCACTCGCGTCGATCGACCGCGACCCATGACGCACCAACTTCTCCGCCTCTTCGTGCTTACGCGCGCTCAACACGCGCCCGACGCGTAAATCCACGCGCTCCTCGAGCGGCCCGCTCTCGGCTGCTTTTCCATCGGCGCGCACCGCAAGCGACGCCCGGCGCACCGCCGACGGCGCGGTTCGCGCTCGAGCGACGCGCGACGGCGACAGCGCGAAAGTGAATCGTAACGCGACGGCGCGTGCGGGAGACATCGCGACGACGGCGACGGCGATAGCGGCGCGAAATGGCGCGGGAGTCACAGCGGGATGGCAGGATGGATAGATAACGAGTCGTTTTGAACATGTGATAACTCTGCCGACCAATTCGCAACGGATTGCACACTTCCGACGACGCGTCCGATGACGCGTCCGACGACGCACGCGATGCCTGCTTTTATTTACATTTAAAACCATCGGTATGTTTCATGTCATCGAAGCCGTCTACAATGAAACGTTTTTCTCAAATTTGACTGTCAAATCGTGTCCCAGCATCGCGGCGTCGAACGACTGCACTCGCGCGCGCGCCTCCATCTCCCGCGATGGCGTTGCGAGACGAGAGCGATGACGATGACGATGACGAAAGCGATGGTGCGTTTGATGACGCGCTGACGTCGCCGGTGATGGCGACGGTGAACGGGAGCCGGAAGGATGGGACGATGAAGATGAAGAAGTCAAAAAACGCGCGCGCTCGTCCATCGACGACATCGACGACGACAACGACGACGACGGTGTCGGGTGTGGGTGGGCTTGATCTAGACGTGGATGATGGGTTTAATTTCTCCGAGGCGTTGAAGAAGAGAAAGGTTGACGTAAAGTCTCCTCGGCAAGGCGCGAGCGGAGGCGCGAGAAAACGCGGAGGCGCGAGCGCCGCGTCGGCGAGCGGACGACGCGATTCCAACCCCGAGAAGGAGAATAAGGAGAATAAGAAAGGGTCCATCGCGTGGTTATTAGAAGAACAGGCACAAGATGCTAAAGCGGCGAAGCTGGCGCAGGTGGTTATGGAAAGACGTAAGGCGGATGACGCGATTCTGCGAGCGCAACGAGAACGCGAAAACGAAGAGATGAAACGTGAAATCGCGCGCGAAGAAGAGGAAGCGATGCGAGCGATTGAGCGAGAACATAATAGCGAGGAAATAGGCGAGACGATTGTGGTGTGTGAGTCCAAGTGTACGCTGACTGCGGATGCTTTTGTGAACGCGAGGTCGCCAGAGGTGCTCGAGACGCAAGTAACATTTGACGCTGTTGACGATTTTACGGATTTTATAGAGCGAACCGGTAAAGAGCGCGGTTCGTGTCCCTTTGGGTATGATCAATTTAACGAGGATGTGAAAGTCGTCATGTTATTAGAGGGCTTTATGCCGCTGACGTGGTTAAAACGACGCGCCAATGGTGAGCGGAATGTCGTGCTCAAGAGTGAGTTGACGTGGCTATGGAGTATGGTTCGGAATTTCGCGAGCAGAGACGTGGGATGCGCCGCTCGCGACGCCATTCTCGTTGCCCTTGGATTTGACGCAAAACTCGGCTCGTTGTACGACGGTGAATTATCTCGATTCGACTACACACGAAAGAAATTTCGTGAGCGGTATGACGCACCCGCTTGGTCACCGTCGGCGACCGAGGCGTGCGAGGCACTCGAGTCTCTCGGCGCTCAAATCACATCAGATCAAGCAACGCAATCATCAAAGCCTGTGGGAACGAATCCAAAGACGTTTCGACTTCGACCGGAATTTTTCATCATGTTACAAGTGATCACTGCGTATTGCGACAACGCATTCGTGCGCGCCGCAGAGTTTGATCGATCTGCCGACGCGTGCGCAAAACTTTTGCAAATCTACGCCTCAATCGTCATAGATCCTCGAACGCGAGCATTGGATGTCGTCGTGGAACACGCCGCAGCGTCGCTTTTGGCGTGCATTTCCGACGCGCAATGGTCTGCTTTCAAAGCAAACGCCGTGAAGAGATTGACGGAACTCACGGGCGAAGACGAGTACGCCATCAAACTACGCATCACGCAGTGGTTGCCTTGCACTACGCATCGAGAAAGGGACATGAGAGATGCGTTGGCGGCGGCGGCAATCGTATCGCTTCAGCACAAAATCCCGCGCGCGGATGGAAAAAAGACTGAGCCAGTTAAACTCACGGCAAAGCTCGCGAGTGACATCTCTCGCGACGACGCGCAGTCCATTCTCAATCGTCGCCGCGACGCCGCGGAACAAATAGCTGACGCACGATTAGATTCAAAACTCGAAGCGCCAGACGTGTGGCGATTGGTGTATGTTATGGATCTCGTGGACATTGTCTTAAACGGAGGTATCGTCATTGAGGGTGAAGATCTCTTCCCTGAAGGCGGATTGGAGCGCTTTATGCAATTTCTGTCAACAAAACTCCCGCGGACATTTAGGCCATCGCTCAGTGCGCTAAAAACCAAGCTTTGGGCGGTGAAAACGCGCTATGAGCGCATAGGTGACGTTACGCGTGCCGCTATTCAAGCAGCAAAAGATGCAGTGTACCATGTATAGCAAATTTAATATGACAAGGTGAAACGCGCGCTTCCACCGACGTCTAGACTTCATTCATAGATGCTCGCTCGTGGTGCAGCACCGGCAGTCAAGTTCAACCACCGCACACGGCACAACGGACGCCGTCGAGTATCGCTCAGAAGTGCGCGCGCGATGTCATCGGATGCCTTGAACGCCCTAGAACTCGACGAAGAAAGGTTTGTGTCTTTGCTAGGCTCGCTCATTGGCGAGAGCCAGCACTTGCAAAACACGGGCGTCGGCACCGCATTCGTTCCAAAAGAGGATCTGGCGATTCGTCATGTATTAGAGGTATTGAAACCCTACCGTGTGGAGAACGGGGGCGTGCTGGAAGTCGAGCACATCACCTACACCGAGGGACGTGGAAACTTGATCGTCAAGTATCCAGGCTCTGGCGGCGCAGACGAACAGCTCACATTTGCCGGTTCTCACTTGGATGTCGTTCCGGCGAATCCGGAAGCGTGGACCGTAGACCCGTTCAAGCTCACGATTGATGGCGATAAGCTTTATGGGAGAGGAACGACAGATTGCTTGGGACACGTCGCGCTTTTGACGACGTTGTTCGCGCAGCTCGGGGAGTTGAAACCAGACTTGAAGACGTCGTTGACGTGCGTTTTCATCGCGAGTGAAGAAGCAAATGGCCCAGGCGTTGGTGTTGATGGATTAGTAGCCAACGGCAAGTTGGATCATTGCAAAAGTGGGCCGGTAGTATGGGTTGACTGCGCCGATTCGCAGCCATGCATCGGTACGGCGGGCGCGATTACGTGGACATTAAAGGCCAAAGGGCACAGATTTCATTCAGGGTTACCGCACAAAGGCATAAACGCGATTGAGATGGGTATGACTGCGATCGAGCGCATCCAAGACAAGTTTTATGAAACTTTTCCGGCGTGTCAGCAAGAAAGAGATTACAAGTTTATTACGTCGTCGACGATGAAACCGACGCAAATTTCTTGCGCCCCAGGTGGATTAAACCAAATCCCCCCCGAAGCGACGATTAGTGGTGATATTCGTTTGACTCCTTTCTACCCCGTGGACGACGTCAAGGCTTGCATTGAGGCGGAGATAAAAGCCATCAACGATGACATTGAATCCTTGCCGACAAAGGGTGACTTTTCCAAATTCGTCATCCCTGACGGCAAAGGTGGCCTTCGCAAGGGCTCGTTAGAGCTCACTTGGGGCGAGCATTTGCTCACAGGTATCGCGTGCGACCTCAATTCACCAGCATTAAAGACGCTGTGCGATGTCATTAAAGATGTCAAGGGCGTGGCCGAACCATACTCGCTCACCGGTTCGCTTCCGCTTGTCGCCGAAATGCAATCCAACGGCTTTGACATCCAGCTCATCGGATTTGGTTTGATGAGCACGTACCACGCCGATGATGAATACTGTAGTCTAGCAGATATGCGCGACGCCGCGCGCATTCTCGCGCGTACCATTGCCAAATTCGGTTGAATACTAAAATTACAAATCGTCTATCGTCTAAACCTCTATCACTGGTCGGCAATATCCGCCAGTGAGTAACAGCGCCGGACGCTTCGGAAGTATCTCTGGCTTTTCGGGCGTCACCGTCGTCGTCACTTGCTCGGTGCCATCATTCTCTTCCAAGTTGATGTCGACATCGAGTTTCATCGCGCGATGCTGAAGCCGGAACATGCCAGTGCCTATGGGCATGGGAATGCCCATGATGATGCATTCAGAGACGCCGTCGATGTAATCCGTACGACCGTGTAGCGCCGCATCGAATAAGTGATCAGTCGTCTTTTCAAATGAAGCGAGCATCAATACGGAGTCTTTCATTTTTGCCATACCGAATCGCGTAATACCGAGCACCTCGCCCTTGTACGTCATAACATCTGCGAGTAACATGGAGTGACGATTATCGATGGACATGCCGTGCGCTTGCATGGTATCATCAATCTCTTTGATGATGGATGCGCGCGCAGCCTCAATACCGAGCGTGCGCTCAGCCTCCATCACGTGGTTTGTCGTCGTTTCAGTACCCTTGACGCCTTCTATACCCATCACGTGCTGCAAGTTGACGCCTTCGACAATCAAATTGAACGTACCGTCACCCTTGTCGTTAATTACGGCGCGTCCAACCGACGGGATACCCTGCACGATGACAGCCGGAACGGCGTTACGCAAATGTTGCAACGTGAACAATGCTTTTTTGTCATTCAAAGCTTCTTCTGGAGGAAGCACATGGAGCACATTCTCACCAGCGATGAGCACGTTCTGATGCTTGAGCTTGAGCTTCGGTGCAGCGAGCACCGCCATGCGAGCGCTGTGAATGGTCACATCGAGCTGCAGTTGGTTGATAGCCTCTAAATCAAGTACAAGCTCGAGATATAGATCGTCCGGGCGCACGACAACACTGATTTCTGAGCAAATTTCACCTAGTGTCGTCTTCTCGACCCGACCTTTGACGACGCGCGCAGCTTTGACGTCCTTGTCGCTCATTAACGCCGCTGTGATGATTGGCGTACTAATATTCTTTGAAGCGTTTATAATCTCTTTGATGCGGGGAACGCCAAGAGTAATGTTCATCGATGCTACACCGGCAAAGTGGAACGTCTTCAAAGTCATCTGCGTACCCGGTTCACCAATAGACTGCGCGCCGATTGCACCGACTGCTGTCCCAGGCTCAACGCGCTTTGTAACGTACTTTTGCATGCACGTCGACAAGAACGCCTCGAGCTGTCGTTCGGTGATGCTCGATCCTTCAGACGGAGAAAGTACTTCGTTTGTGATGAATTCACACATCTGGTCGTAGAATAATCGTGAGATACTTTCGCCATACACCAATTCGTGTTCCTCCGCATCCCGGCCACTAGCGCTGACGTGCATGATGCGGTGCTCCTCCTGCACTTTCTGGAGCGCAGCATCACACGATGCGCGCGTCGCGTCTCGTTCGCCGCGCTCTCGTCGGTATAAACCCTTCACGTTCATCAAACATCGTTTGAACTCGATCGGTTGAGCGTCATTTCCTTCCATCAATGTCGGCTCCATGCCGTCATCGCCATATTGCAACTGCACGATGCCACCCATTGAATTTCGCACCGTACCGTCATACAGCAACGATAAATCCTCAAGGGCCTTCATAAGGCGACGCGACATGTACCCAGTTTCTGCAGTCTTCACTGCTGTGTCAACTAAGCCCTCTCGTCCCGCCATAGTATGGAAGAAAAACTCTGTCGGTCGCATTCCGGAAAAGAAAGAGTTTGCGACGAAACCCTTCGCCGCTGGAGTCTTTTCACCGCGCTTGAAGTGTGGAAGCGAACGTTCGGCAAAACCATCCGGTGGCCGCGAACCACTCACGGCTTGCTGTCCGACGCATGCAATCATTTGAGAAATATTAATGGTACTCCCCTTACTTCCGCACAACGCCATGATGAGAGGCGCGTTGTGCTTTGGCAGCGCTTGCAAGCACGCGTTACCAGCAGCCTCACGCACTGACGACAGAACGCCTAACACTTCAGCTTCGAGCGTCTCTTCAGCGTTGCAACCAGCTTGCAAAGTTAGCGTACCCTTCTCGTATGATGCGATCCGCTCATCGCACGTTGCATAACCCGCCTCTATGCGCCGACCCTTCTCGGCGGATAATTCGGCGCCAGGCGTGACATCGTCGATGCCTATACTGAAACCTCGAGTACCCAACCATCTCGCACTAAGCTTGGCAAGCCTATTCATTGTCTCAGCTGCAGACTTCGAACCGTATTCCATGTTTAAGACATAAAACAGCCCGGCTTTGTTCCCGCTTCCAAGCGTAGCCTTGCCAAGGCGTCCAGACATAATCTCACTATTCTGGATGCAAACATAGCCATCATCAGGACACATGGACTTATCCTTCTTGTTGTACAGTTTTTCTGCCACCTCAAGATTGACAAAAATTTGATCTTCCGCTCGCGGCCGAATGAGAACGCTGAATACTTGTTTACCCGTCCACAATTCGATTGGCTTGATGATAGCCGGAGTGGGGAGGTCGACTGACATCAAGGCGTCACCCATGTAAGAAACGAGTAAACCAAACTGCGACCTGTCGAAGAAGCAGTCTTTAGATGTTAACAAGAATGCAGCAGTTAAAAAGTCTTGCGTTGCCGCGATGAGGATTTCACCATTTTTTGGCGTGCACAAGTTGGAATGCACACCCATGAGTTCCATCGCCTCTGCTCTCGCCTCTTCTGTTTGCGGACAATGGATATTCATCTCATCACCGTCGAAATCGGCGTTGTATGGTGTACATACGCACTCGTTGAATCGAAGTGTTCGACAAGGCATCACACGTGCTTTATGCGCCATGATGGACATCTTGTGTAAACTCGGCTGACGATTGAACAGTAGAATATCACCATCGTGCAAATGTCTTTCAACGATGTCACCGTACTTTAATTCACTCGCAATCTTGCGACGGTCGCCATATTTCAAGTACTGCATACCACCAGTTGCAAATTTCACGAAATTTGCTCCCGGGTGCTTGGCCATGCCATTGCGGACGCGTTCGCGTAGCATCACGATGTTGTGTCTATTCACGACTTCCGGGTACGTCATTGTCCTTGCTATGTGTATTGGTATGCCAACTTCGTCGATACGAAGGTTCGGATCAGGAGAAATCACCGTTCGCGCGCTAAAATCAACTCGCTTACCACTCAAGTTACCACGGAAACGGCCTTGTTTCCCTTTCAAGCGTTGCACAAACCCACGCAAGGGCTTCCCTGGTCCTTGATATTGGAGTGACAACCCTGGAAGCTCGCTATTGATGTACATCGCGCATTGAATTTGTAAAAAGTCCCAATTTTCCATCAAATTATTGATTGGTGATCCTTTTTCCAGTCCTTGTCGTAACACGTTGTTCACCTCGATGATTTGAATCAGCTTCATCGTAATGTCGTCTTCATTCGAGCCCGAGACGCCATCCATTTCCACAGATGGTCGAATACAGCACGGCGGCACTGGAAGATGCGTCAACAACAAGTGCTCTGGACGATCTGCAATGTCAAGCAACTCGCAATCTTGATCGGTGATGCGCTGTAAAATTCCAAGAACGCGAATCGGGTTCAAGTCGTCCTGCACCTTGGGCAAACTCGCTCGCAACTGTTCATTATACTTCAGCGCCGTCTCAAACTCCTTCATGAACTCCTCAAGTAATTTTGGGTTTTTGCTATACTTTTCATGCACAATTTTCAACGTTTGCCCCGCACGCTTAGTCACACCGTTGTAATCTCCACAGTGGGGGCACGTGCGGCAGCGCTTGCACTTTTCAGTCAACTTTTTATACAACGCTCGTCTTTGTGTAATCTCCATTCTTGGATTACGATAGCGTTTCAAAAACACTTGGCGGTCAGCATCACTCAACAAAATCCTCGAACAACTCTTACACACGCACTGCAACACTGAAATGATATTTTTAAAGTATCCAATGTGAAACACCGGCAGCTCGAGCTTAATATACCCAAAGTGCCCCGCGCAGTCAACCATATTTCCTCGACACGTCGCGCACTCGCCTCCGCGCTTATCCGTCGTACCCATTCGCGGATCTAATATCCCATTCACCATCGGTGTACGTTGCGGCATCTGATACAAATTCCGTTCAAATACATGAAACGTTCCAGCGCGCGCGATCTCGCTCGAGGACATCAGCGAAAACCGTACGCTCCGAATCTTCCTCGGCGTCGTGCTCGACGCGAACGGCGTCTTGGTAAACTCAACCGTGTCATGCGCGGTGATCTTGACGTCATCTCCAGCGCGCATTGACGGCATGGCGACGCGTCCGCGGCGGCGCGCGCGATGGCGTCCGCGGCGGCGGTTTCACCGGCGGCGGCGGTTGTCGGCGCGCGTCGCGACGAACGCGCGACGACGACGAGGAGGTGCGGCGACGACGAGCTGCGTCAACGCACGGCGGTGGTTCCGTTCGTGCTTTCTTCGCGCGCGCGCTTCACGCGAAATCCACGCGCGACGTGCGCGACAGTGCGGCGTTGAACCCGCAGAGGTGGTGCAGACGCTGGTGCAGACGCTCGGGAAAAACCTCTGTCGAAGGCGCGAACGCGGCGAATACAAATAGCGGTAGCGGCAATCGAATGGGTATGATTTACAGATGTGTCTAACTAACACGGGGGAGATGGAGGGGAATCGGAGGTCGTCGCCACGAAGAGGCGGACTCGCGATGGTGGTGAAAGTGTTCTAAGCCACGCCGCACGCGTGATGATAGGCGTTGGAATCGCGCATTTGTTGCGCCGGGGATACGTGATCCGCGCCTGCGCTTGTTCTGGATTGCACGGCGAGCATTGGCGTAAGAATGACTTGCTGTGGGAACCGTTGGAAGATGTTGAAATCAATGATTCGGTTCGTCGACGCCTTGGATAATACGGGCTCGAGGAAGAGCGAAAAGGAGTCGCGGCTTAAAATGTACGCGTGCGAGCCTCGTAAATCGCATTGCGCTCGATTTACCATGCAAGAGGATCGATCAACATCACCGGGATCATGGCGGCAGCCACATCCGTACGGACACGTGTCGCTGCCGTTTTCAAATTCCCATGCGCGATAGCCCAATCGCAAAATAGTGAATTTGTCCGCACCCGTCTCGCTCGAGCTCTTCATGAGGTGAGAAACCTTCTTGAGCGCGCGCTGAGTGTCATAATTGGGAAACTCACGCATATCTGGATCGACGAATGTGGCGTCGAATTCAACGACTGCCGCGTACGCAACGCGTTGCTGCTCTGCGTGAGCGATGGCGGCACCGTGTGAAAGCGTAGCTCGACGAAAGTGCGAGACACTTTCAGAAATCCCCAAGCACGCGTCGATGGAAACGCCGTTCAGTACCTTCGCTTTGTCTGCCCACATTTTTGGCACGCACAACGATTCACAACTTTTTCCTGCGCAGATTAAATATATGATATCCGCCTCCGCAATCATAGCTTTCCCAAGCGTACCAGAACCAAACGTTGAGTCATCCGCGCACGTTGCAAATTTCTTCTCAAACGCCTTCTCCGCGCACTTGGCAGAAACGTGCGTGCCATACGTCAAGTCTGTTTCACCCACGGACAAAAACGAGGACAACGCATCTCGACGAGAATCTTTGTATTGTGCCAAGCCAAAGTTTATCACTTGTCGACTAAGACACCCTTGGTTTTCAAATAAGCATCCTTCCGCGGCGTGAGCCTTCTTTGTTTCATCGAGGTAACGCGACGCGTGCCTAGCGAAAAGCCTGTCGCATTCCTTTTCGCTTCCAACTACACACGGTTTCGCCGTAACGCCCCCAGTGCTCCCAAGGGAAGCCGCGGCTTTGTAACTATCGGTGATCTCGACGCGTGGAAGAACCCAAGCGCGAATGCCCTCTCGCCACTCAACGAAATTACCAACTTGTCGATGCTCGTTCCACATTCGCAGTATTCGCGCGTTTGCACCGAGATAAAGCTTGTAATCTAATGCATTAAGCTCAGCAAATGTAGTTTTGAATTCCTCACTTCTGAGGTAGTCTTGAATCTCCTTTGGAAACACCCGCGCGCCATCCTGAGCGCCGAGTTTGGCAAATCCATACCTATCGAGCGCGCCGTAGCCAATCTTTGGTGGCGTAACGAGCTGACGTACACCAACTATTCTATAGAGCATTTGTTTTAAAAGTATCTGCCCTTCTGATTCATACTTTGGCGTAGAGATCAAATCATACACGTCGAGCACCTTGACGATTTCTGCGCTCGACACGCCGTCGCTCGCGCCATCCGTCGTCGCCTTGTTTGCAAGATCCTGCGGCGCTAAGGTTTTAAATTGAATATTGTTCACGTGTGCATCTGCGCCATACTTTCCAAACATGAAATCTTTAAAGTTTTCCAGCGTCGGCACCCACCCGCGCTGGGTCACGCCGTATCGCAAGTACGACTCGATCGCGCGAATCAAAGGATCTTGTACTCCAGCAATCAAGAACACCGACGGTGATTTGTCCAAGTTCTTCCCATCGTTCGCCTTCAACGTGCGAAACGAGTCTAAAAGACTAGCGTACGATGGTACATCGCTAGCTAGTACAAAATTCGGACCTTTGGGGTTGTCTCGAAGCAAAGCAAACGTCTCCTGCGCGCTCTCCGTCGCCCCGCGCAACCCATGCGCAAAACCGAGTTGCCGCACCAACGTCGACCAATCCTCAGACACGTGCTCGGCACCCACATACACTAAACTAGGACACGCATTGAACATTTGCGCCTCACGCTTCGCCGGAGATGACTTCAAATCTCCATCATCCACGAGTTTAAGCTTTTCATTCGTCGCGCGAGGATCGACTGGCGCGCGCTTGTACCAGTCATCGCTCTCACGATCACGCATCGTACGCGCCATAAACCAGCCTCGTGCATTCATTGCCACATTTGCACCGCGTGAGTCGCTAGAGATCATCTTTAAGACCTCCGCCTCGCCGCGAGCGGCGCCGCGCGTCTCCGTCCCGACGAAGGTCCGTAAATCCTTGCGCATCCTCTTCATGACATCAGCCGCCACCTTCACCGCCTCTGCAGACGCTATATTCAAATTCGACTCCATCTCATCATCGTGTAACGCGTTAGCATCATCTAATCTCGCCCCACGAGACGCCAACGACACGACCGCGCTCGTCGGCGCCTCCGACGGCGACGTCCACATCTCGCCGCTCGCGCGCGCCCCCATCCCGAGCGCCGCGCCCACGCGCGCGCGCGCACCGCCAACCCCACCGCTCGCCGCGCACACCGCACACATCACGCACATCGCCGCGATGCACGCCACGATCGCACGCGCGCTGACGACACCGACGACGCCGCGGCGGCTTTGGCACCGCGCGCCAGCATCATCGAGCGCCACCTCCGCGCGCCAGCGCGCGTCGTCTCGGTCATCGAACGACGACGGCGGCGACGACGACGACGACGACGCGCGCGAAGGCAGGAGCGCGATCGACTCCGCCCCTCGCTCGGGCGCCATGGACGACGACGACGACGACGACGACGACGACGATGTGGCGTCGCGTCCATGGTGTTGGACCGACGTCGCCTGTTCCGGTTGTGTGGTTTTGTTGTGTACATAGGTCATGAGTCGGGTTAAGTATTGTTTTTCACCGCGTGGCGTACGGGAGATCAGTATATAGACGATTCTGGGATAAAGTATGGTATCATGAAGGATCTATCCATTGGCGTTTTGGGTGCGTGCGTGAAACGAAACGAGTGAAACGTCGAGAGATTTAAATTGCATGACAACAACAACACACAGCGGTGATGGATTATATAAATGAAAGCGCACCGTCATCGTCGTCGTTGTTATGTACATCGTCGTCGTCGCCGTCGTTTCGCGTTAGCCTAATGGAGATGTTTCGAGCGCGCGCGGGCTAGGACGTCGTGTCGTGCACCCGCGCGCGTAATCAAAAATCTCGCCCACTACAAGGCGCGCGCGCGCAGCCGCCGCGCACACCATCTTCAAACTCGCATCGTTAAAAGAATTCTCACTTTTCCGTCGCCGCGCCGCATGCAGCCTATCTAATACGAGATTTCATCGAGCGCGTAGTTGTTCGTGGACACGCCCGCGTAGTTGACCTTTTCGAAACGAACGACAACCGGGTAGCGCACGCCAGACTGGTCGACCGAGATCACCTTGCCGTAATCGTTGAACCAGTACGACTCCGGGCGAAGAATCTTCACCTTGGCGCCACGCGGCGGCCCGATCGGCGCCGGCTTGGCCGCTTCAGCGGGCTTGGCAGCCTATACACGCGTAAGAGAAACACTCGTCAGTTATTGGAGCAAATCCACGAGGGTCGATGTCCCCTGGTCATGATTGGTCGTTACCCCCCAAGATTCGATCGAACCCGCGGGGCGCGCGATCGGGCGCACGTACCTCGCCTTCGGCGCGCACGACGACGGCGTTGCGACGCACGGTCTTCGTGGTTCTGTGCGTGGAAAACCGTGCGTGATGGTCAGTGCGTGCGTTCGCGAATCGGCGCGACGCGCGATGCGATGCGCGCACGAGGACGATGGATGGGACGCGCACGATCCGTGCATCATGATGCCGATGGCGAGCGTCATGAGTGGCGATGCTGACGCCGGGAAGCGTCTCGTGACTCGCGTTCCGCGCGGTTTTCGCGGCGCGATATATGGCGACGTAAATATACGTACCGCACGTTCGCCGTGGCGCGCACTTGGGTGGTCGTAGAGAGCGTGAACGCGGACATCATGGCGTCGTCGTCGAATAATGGCGCCGCGAGTGAGGTCGCGAGACGGGATTCGGGCGAGTGGATTCGGACATATGGCGTCCATTGGGGGTATGTACATAGACATTTTGGTCAGCTCTATACGTGATGGGTGTGTGTTTTATGTGTTGGTGTGTATTTTTAGACTTTTATCAGAGGTCTTAGGGATTTAAGTATATCAATTGGGACCTCACGCGTGTTTTGTTGGCACGACGCGCGCGGCGCCGGTGGACGACACTTCGCGCCGCGTGCGGCTGCGTCGCGTCGCGCGCGATGTCGCCGTCGGCGTTTCCGAGCCTCGCGGACGCGTCCGCCTACGCGCCGACGACGTTCGCGTGGACGCGCGAGGCGACGCGCGCGAACGGTGGGATAACCACCGACCGCTGGTTGGATGTGTTTGCAAAGTCCACGGTGGAGTTTGTCAATCGCGCGCGCGAGAGCGAGGAGGCGAGCGGTGGGGATGGGTCGCGCGCGCGTGCGTTCGGTGATGCGTTCGCGCGCGTGCTTGAGGCGTGTCGAGGGTTGACGTGTGAGGGTGACGAGGACGCGCTCGAGCGGACGACGCGCGAGGCGGCGCGGAGCGAGGCGTCGACGTCGTACGGCGATGACGCGCCTTGGACTGGGCTTAATTGTTTGGAGATGTGTAGAGTGCGAGATGGGCTATTGCGTTCGCATGGGTTTTATGATTGCTTTGCGCGTGTGAAGCGGGAGGAGAACCGAGCGGCGTTGAAGACGTTGCCGAGCGTCCTGGCGGACGTGGACGCCAAAGGTGACGACGCCGAGCGGTTGATGAACATCGTTCGCGGATGCTTCGCGGGGAATATTTTTGATTTGGGCGCCGCCGAGTCCGCAGCGCTATTCGGTAACGGTGGGGGTGATTTTGCGTCGACGAAGGATACGCTCAAAAAGCGACCGTGGTGCGTGGACGATTTCGACGCGCTTAAAACACGATGGTTGGACGGCAAGCCGCACGCAAAGGCAATCATGTTTGTCGATAATAGCGGTGCTGATGTTATATTGGGCATGATTCCGTTCGCACGTGAGTTATTACGGCGCGGTACGCAAGTCGTGCTCGCCGCGAACTCCGTGCCGTCGATCAACGACATCACCGCCGAGGAGCTCGTCGAGCACATTCTCCCGGCGCTCGTCGATTTGGGCGATACCATCCTGTCGCCCGCAATCGCCGATGGTCGATTGCGCGTCGTTGCCAGCGGTAGCGATATGCCTGTGATCGATTTACGATATTTATCAGAAGAAATCGTCAACGAAGCCAAGGATGCGGATTTCGTCATCCTCGAAGGCATGGGTCGCGGTATCGAAACCAACTTGTTCGCTAAATTTTCCATCGATGCGATGAAGATTGCGATGATCAAGCATAAAGAGGTCGCAACGTTACTCGATGGTGAACTGTACGATTGCGTGGTAAAATTCGATCCCGCGCCTCGGCGTTGATTTCGCTAAATTTATTTCTTTTAGACTGAGGTGTTTTTACCGCTTGAATCACAAGTTTAGTTTAGTAGAGTGTTAAACAGTGCGCGCTCTGGTCGATGCTTTCAAGTATTCCTTCCCTTACTCGTCACCCGCAAAGAATTCCTTGGCGCGTTGGAAGATGCCCTTCTTCGGCTGATCCAAATCGATTAAGAAGTCTTGCTTACCGCAGATGCGACGCGCGGCGTTTTCATAAGCGATACCAGCCAACGTAAGCTTCTTCTTCAACACCAACGGTTCGCCTCTGTTCGTACTCACGATGACTTCAGTGTCTTCGGGGATGGCGCCTAATAAAGGCACACCTAACATCTCCTGCACATCCTTAACGCTCATCATGTCATTCTTCTTGATCATATCCGCGCGCACGCGGTTCACCAAGAGCTGCACGTTGTAAATGCCATTCGCCTCCAATAAACCAGCGACACGATCGGCATCGCGAATGGCGGTAATCTCCGGCGTCGTCACAATCACCGCTTTATCTGCAACAGAAATGGCGTTGATAAATCCTACGTCGATCCCTGCCGGACAATCGATGATGATGTACTGAAACTCCATCTCCTTTAACACCTTGATCAACGTCTGCATGTTGTTCTTCGTCACGTTGTACCGCGCACGGTTCTTCGAGATCGGCAATAGCGCTAGCGTCCGCCATCTCTTATCACGAATCAACGCCTGTTCCATCCGGCACTCGCCCTCCAACACCTCCATCGCCGTGTACATCACCCGGTTTTCAAGCCCGAGCAACAAATCCAAGTTACGCAAGCCGATATCCGCGTCGATCAGCGCCACTCGATACCCCAAGCGCGCCATGGACATACCCAAATTCGCGCTCGACGTGGTCTTCCCAACACCGCCCTTACCAGACGTCACAACGATGACTTGACACTCGCCATCGTACTCTGGTGCGGCGCCATCCGCGCGCGCGCCGCTCGCGCGTCTCGGCGTCGTCATCTTGCGCCCGGCGCTCAACCCTCGTCTCAGCCCCGGCGTCGTCGCCGACGTCGACGTCAAACGTAACGCATGCATGGTATTCATCGCCTCACTGCGTGTCGTGCGTCGATATTCGTATATATACCGCTGTGTGTCGTTGTAAATCGACGAACGCGCGTTCACCGATCGATGTTCAAAAATCTAGTTTGAATTCAACCGAACACGTCGACACGAATCGACGACGCTCGTGAACTCGTATTCGTGCGCGTAGGCGACGACGACGTTGGGTGGCGGTGAACGACGGCGAGTTGCGCGCGGCTCGTCGACGGCAACGGTCGAGATGTGCGGGGCGCGACACGACGGGCGACGACAAGAGGGGCGCGATCAACAACGGCGTTTACATTGGTGGCGTTTTTTACATGCATTTTACGACGGATGGTTTAGTCCCAATGCAAGCCGGGTGGATGGTGGAATTTGCACGTTTCACCGAATTTACACCGACCGGTTTTCATGTAGAATTCGCACGCGTCGCGTCCGGGACGGTTGGGGAATATTTGAGGCGCCACGAGGGGTTGGTCGCGGAGCGCGTCTGGCTCGGTGGAGACCGCCGGCGGAGGCGCAAACGCCGCGAGCGGGCCATCGACGGTGGTGAAGTATTTCACGAGCGTCGCTTCGTTTGCCGAAGGCGTTCGGGTGATGAAAAATGCTCGGACGTGTAGCAATAGGGAAGGGAATCTCGTGGACACATAGTTCCAGAATCCATCGGGGTAAGAGCCGAGTTTGCGTTGGAGCCGCGGCGGGAGCTCGCGGTAGTGGTTCGCCTTGTTGCGGAAAACGCGAAGCAAGTCGCGCAGCGAGGAGCCATCGTATTCGCGATAACGTCCCATATTTTCCAGTAATTCTTTATCCAGCTTTACCGTCCAATCCGCGCATGCGATAGCCTTGGTTGCGCACGATTCAAACTCGCGCAACATCGTTCTGTCGCTCATGCGGTCCTCGAGTTCGACGCGGTCAGAGGCGTCGATTAAGAATTGAATCTTCTTTTCGGCGTCCCACCACATGGGGTGCGCTAGTATTTCTTTTGTTGACGGTCTCTTCGATGGATCATCATCGATGCACGCGCGAATCAGCGCTTGAGCTTCTGGAAATTGATCCAACGCCGATAAATCAAACTTTCGCGCCACCACGTTTGAGTCTCGCTGCATGCGCGCGCCAAAGGGATGCTCGCCGCCGGTGAGCGTGTAGTACATCAAACATCCCAAACTAAATATATCAACCGACCGTGATTGGCGACCTTGCGTCAATCGCTCGGGTGCTTGCCATCCTGATGTGCCGGCAGCGTTTTGTGTGTGAGGACCGCCGGCGATGTGCGTCTCAAACGACGTACCTTCAGAGATGTTCAAGCGCTTGGCTAACCCCATGTCGGCGATTTTCCCTCGGCTGTTCGCCGTGATTAAAACATTCTGTGGCTTTAAATCTCGATGAACAATGCCTTGCTCGTGCAAAGCGTTCAAACCAGAAGCAACGTCGTGTAGAATACGAATAGCTTGCGGTGTGGGGTGCTTTGTTCGCGCGTCGATACACGTAAACTCGAGCAGCTCAGCGTTGGCTTTGGCGTCTTCATCATCAGTGGGAGGGTCGACAATTCTCGCGAGAGACGACACACACAATTCTAAAGCCATGTAAACGAAATCTGCATCTTCCTCCAGCGCGAAACAACGCAAAATATTCGGATGCTCGTCCGACGCGATGAGCGCTTCGAGTTCTTTGCGAGCAAGCTCGTGAAACTGCGCCAGTAAGCGCTTCACCGCAACTCGTCGCCCATCCATGACGCCTTCAAACACAATTGTGCCGCATGATCCGTAACCAAGCACCGTAGGCTTGATCACGAGCCTACCCACGCGAGTTTCTTCGCGTTTTCTATCTTCTACAACGCTCTGCACTTTTGCGATGAGCTCCGCCTCAGCCGCCTTAGCCTCAGCTTGCTTGGCTCGCTTCTTGGCTCGCTTCTTCGCCGCAGCGGAGAGTTGTTCACTCGTTTGCTCGCTCGTTTGCTTGCTGCTATCATCGTTCGACGGAGGGACTTCCGCGCTTCTATTTCGTCCAAAGACAAAAACAACTACAAAACCGGCGACGGCGCTCATGACCACACCGACGATGTCGTCTCGCTGCCGCGTCTTTCCTCCGAGCTGCGCCGCTGTCCGCTCGAGCGTCTCCTTTACTAAGTCCTCAGGAATACAAGACCAGTCGTCGTCGTCCGCTCCGATATCGATGCGCACGAAATCTTCTCTATCGCCAAGAGGCACGAGAGCGCCATTTGGCGCCGCGCCGTCTTCCAAGCCCGCGCCTACGCTATCCGTATAAGGCAACGCGAACAATCCGCCGGCGTGAGCACCAATGATGATACGGTCGCCATCATGTTGTACTTGCGCCGCATGTTCAATCACCACGTTACCTTTCGCATCGCTCACACCGAGAGGTAAAGATGAGAGCTTTGCCRACCATTTCACCTTGCCAGTCTTCGCATCCGTCGCGCGCAACGTATTTCCCGGTCCAATAGCAAATGAAGCCCCACCCGTGGACTCCGCGCGCGCGCGCTCCGCCCCAATTTGTAAACGTCCACTATCATCATCTCGCGTCATCGTACGTAACTCACCGTGCGTAACATTCCATCGTTCTTCGCCACTCTTAGCGTCTACACTACGCACGACGTACTCGGTGCGACCGACGTAAATCAAATCTCCCGCGTCCACATCGTCATCCTCCAACACACTCGTCGTCGTTCCATCCACATCAATATTCCTTACCACCTCTCCAGTGCGTGGATGCAACCCATAGACCATCGATGCACGTTTACCGACAACTAACGCGCCGTCCCGCGTCGCGCTTGGAGACGCATCCACCAACTCGCGCGTCGTCACCGGTAACCGCCGCACGACATGCTTTGCCGAACCATCGCGTGCGTCGATCGAATGCGCATACAACGCGCCATCAATACCAGGAAAAACTCTCCTCGCACCGCCTCCGCGACGTGTACCGCCTATAGGCGACGCAATCATCGACGCGCCCGACGAAGACGACGACGCGTATTCATCGAATGCATCTTCATCGAATTCACCCTCTGCCGACGACGCATCCCAGCTCCCACCCGTGAGCACGCCACCGCTATCAAACGTCCACCTTTCTTCACCACTTTCGACGTCTATCGCGCGCACGGAACCATCCATGGCGACGACGACGACGACATTCGACGACGATGACGGTGCGCCATGCCGATGCTGACGATGATGCACCACGCCCCGTGTCGTCGCCGCCGCGAGCGCCACCGCCGCGGACGCGAGCGCGAGGCACAGCGCGAACGCGACCGCGACCGCCGCGCGCGCGCGCGTCGCCGTGCGACCGCGCCAGACGCGTCGGTGGCGTCGCATGGGCGACCGCGTTGTGACGCGCGCGACGCCTTCGTGCCGAGTCTGCACTGTGTGCTCATAGTATACGTCGCGTTCGCCCATGTGTTGTATATGTATGTGTACGACGTGCCGAGCCATCCTTCGGACGGCAGTGCGCGACGCCGCGCGCGACGACCGCCGACCGCTGACCGCCGACCGCCGAGGTGCGAATCGCGCGTCGTCCGTCGTCGTCCATCCGCGCGCGACCGGGCACAGAGGGGCGATGTCGACGCCGTTCCGCAAGGCGGCGTACAAGCTCAAGAAGATCGCCGCCAATGCCGTGCCATCGTCGTCGTGGAACATCTATCGCGGCGATCGCGTGGTGGTGAACGCGGGGAAGGATCGAGGGGAGAGTGGTATCGTCGCGCGCGTGGATCGCGAGAAGTCGATGGTGTACGTGAATGGGTTGAATGTGGTGAAGAAGCACGTGCGCGGGCGAGGGAACGAGCCGGGTCGGGTGGTGAGCGTGGAGAGCGGGTTGCATTATTCCAAGGTTTCGTTGGCAGATCCCGTGAGTGGAGCGGCGGTTCGCGTGGGAAGGATGTTTTTGGATGATGGCACGAAGGTTCGCGTCAGTCGAGGACGATTGGCGAGTGGGAGTGTGATTCCCATGCCGCAAGAGGCGAAGACGCGACGAAGCGTTCGGGCGACTGGGACGGGGCCAGCGGATACGCCGGCGAAGGTTTTGAAGCAGGAGACGCGCGTGAGTGGTGGAGGAGATTTATTCCAAGGTCTCATTCGCGGTCCGAGCGCGTTTGATGATTTGCGGCGTGAGGAGTGATGAACGCGAGGGGGTAGGTCATAGAGACGCGCGCGCGATCGATGGATCGAAAACGCGCGCAAAGTAGTCAAAAGTAATATGAACATGATGTAGTATGGACGCATTCGAGGCGCGTCGTCGCGCGCGCGTGGATTGATTCGCCTCGCGATTGCGCCGTCGACGTCGACGCGGTGAAGTGGCGCAGTCGTCGAGGACCGATCGGTCCATCGCGCGCGCGCGCGGTGCTCGGTTTTCGCACGCGGCGTCCGAGAGAATCGTCAGTGTGCGACGCGCGAAGACGCGCGACCGGCGTCGACGGCGGCGGTGGAAGCGAGCACGATGAGCGCGGGACAACATGCGGCGCCGTCTGCGGTGACGTGCAAGGCTGGTCTCGGATGTGCGGGGCGCATAGATTTGGCGTTCTCCCACGGGTGCCAACAGTGCGCGGAAGTGTTGCACGACGAATTCCAGGCTAAGATGACGGAGCTAACGGGTCACCACGGCGTTTGGTACATAAGCGGGTTACTCTCGGCGTTTCTGCAACTGTCAAAGCTCACGCCGTGGGCGCAATTTCGCGACGAAGCCAAAATCTTGGCGGCTGAACGCGCTCAAAGTGAACATGAGCGCGCGACGCGCGAGCGCTTTCGAAAGTTTGTCAAATGGTTCTTATCTTGGATATCACGCAAAAATTTGGATTATCGAGACATATTGCGAAGTGATTCCAAGAAGGTATTTGTAATGAAGTTTGAAGTCGCGAAGCTCAACGATATTGAACTGTTTAAATTGACTGACTTGGATGACACGCGAAGATGCTGCGATGATTATGAAGGCTATTGTTCAAATAATTTGTTGGTTTGGTGCGATGGAGATTGGTGGATGCTTTGTTTAGCTGGGTGTGACGTCGATGTGTTTCGTTATTTTCACGAACAAACCATCCCTTATGGGAATGAGCCCGGATTCCGTTTCCCTGGCCCCGACGCTTTTCATCAGGTGAAAGAGAACAACATCATGGCGAACTTGGACATCATTTATTTGAAATCTCCAGCGAAATGGAGCGCTCTGGTGGATTACTTGCTTGAACAAGGCTGTCCTTGGGTGCAATCGACGTTGACGAAAAATCTGGAAAACGATTTTGATGTGGTTAAGAAGATGATTTTGGCGTATCGCAAAAAAGGATATCCATGGTATCCGCATCTCGCACGCGAAGCGGCGAAACGCGGGAAATTCGATTTGTTAAAATTTTTGCGCGACGAAGGTGCTCCTATTGACAAATTGTGCGTGCGTTGGGCAGCAAAAAGCGGTCATATTGAAATTATAAAGTGGTTACTCAACGATGTGAAAATTAAAGCCGATCCGATGACGTGCGCTCGCGCAGCAGAAGGAGGAGAACTCAATTGCTTAAAGCTTCTCGTCGACGGCGGCGTGCAGATGAACAAGGCGACTGTTTTGTATGCGGGTAGAGAAAAAGTTGCGCAAAAGAAGCGCAAGCGCGAAACATACACAGAGTGGAAAAGTCTCGGTCGTATTAAGTGTCTCCAGTTTGCGCTTGCGTACGGCGCGGAAGGCGCGGAAGAATTGTTGACAAATGCCGAAATTTCAGATCACACGCGCGCGTACATCACGCAATTTCTTGCTTATCCTGGCGTCAATCACTGGTTCCATCGCGTTCCATACATTCTCACCGCGGAAGTTCAGAGCAAAATGCCGTGGAAGTGCGCTATGGTGATGCAAATTGTCACCAACGAACTTCGTCGTTACGTCTTTGATTTTGAAAATGAGGATTTCGTGGGCGTGCTCTGATATATGAAATGATACATGAATGACACGTTTAAATAACAAATACCAACAAGGTTTAAATACCAACAATAAGTTGGTAACAAATACCAACAATAAGTTGGTACCGTACGGTACTTATTATGGATTACAATCCATCCCAACGCTCGGCGTTTTCGCTCGAGGCTAAGATGACGAGCAAGCCGCGTAAAGCTCGCGACCAATGTGTGAAATATGCGCTTTCGCTTGCGCCGTGGTGGTGAGTTCTTGATTTTGACGCGGCGCGTAATGCACGGTCTCTACCATGTTCGCGTAAAGCTGCGACAACGCGTTGGCCGTGATGAACGAGCGCGAAGAGCGTCGCGCATGCGCTCGCCGCGCAGCGAATGTCTGTATCCGCTACGGCATACGTGAGACAATCCAACACGCTCGCATTCGCCGCGAAATGTGCCTTTGCATCGGCGTGGAATGCGAGATTATGCATAAGTAGAAACACTTCCCGTCGTGTGGCGACATCGTCATCGCCACCAGCGGCGGCAACGGTTTCGAGACACAACTCGAGGATGTGCGTGCCGGCGCCATTTGTACGCAACACCACGCGTTGGCCTTCGGTGAACGACGCGACGTTACCGAGAGCGCGAGTGCTCGCTGCGATGGTTTTCATCCATCGCGATTTCGTGCTCACATCTTTTGCATCATTAGTATCGCTGCCGATCGCTCGAAGCTTCATGAGGGCGTGCGAAAGTGTCATGGCGGTTTCGTCGACAAACACCGAACGAATGAGCCAATATCGCGCTGGTCCTTCGACGCTCGCGAGAGATGAAAGAGCCTTGAGACACAATTCGAGCGTGGCCGAGCCAGGGACGTGTTTAACATCAAAGGCATAATCCATCACCTGAAGCGCAAACGATGTCGGCTTGTCTCCATCGTCAGATGGCGTCGTCACTGTGAGCATGCGTTTTGCGTTGACGTGTTCGGCGACAAAATTTGTCACCAGAGATAACAACTCGTACATCACAGCTTGATCGAATTTGGCATACGGCCAGGTGATGCGGAACAACGACATGATGTCAGCGTCGATCGCGCTCTCGCGAATGTCGTTGACGATTTCATCAAACTGCATGACATCCTCTGAGTTGTCAATCGGCGTGTACATCAAGTGGCGCATGCACGTTAACGAACTCAAGACCATACTCGATGGAAGCTCAGTGCCGTCAGCGGTGGTGCCAAACTCAAGTGCCGCGGCGAGGACATCATTACGTTTCGCCTTCATCGCCGTGGACACCATGTACACATCCGTCGCCGTCGGGGCTGTCTTGAACGCGCCATTGCCAGTCGAAGCCATTTGCACAGCGGCGCGCGTAGTGGCAATGAAACTTTCAATCAACCCCCATTCGCACGCCGCCGCTTTGGCGCTCATATCGTACGCCAGTACATTCCGCATCGCCGCGATGACGATGGCCATCGACGGCGCTCGATTGATTTGCTGAGCGTTACCAGTCGAACGCAGCTCCCAAAGGGACGAGAGCGATTCCAAAAGCGACGCGCCGACGTGGTCAAACGCACCATCCTTCGCGCGACCCGCAGCTGCGCTCGAGCGGAACAACGTGGTGGTGAGTAAACATGCACCGGTGGCGGCATGCGCACACTCCGCACGAACATCCGAAACGACCATGGCGAGAATTTCAGCGCAATGACCAGCGAGACCACTCGTGGACACTACATCCGCATCGCCACGAGCGGTGGCTTGTAATACGGTTGCGAGCGATTCGGCACATCGCGACGCTGTGTGCGAGATGGTTTCGTTCGCCTCCGTACTTCGCATCACGTGCACCGAAGCGACGAGGGACTCTTGAAGCGCCGCGGCGGCGAGCTTGGCATCGAAACTTTTCACGCCGGCGACGAGCATGACGCCGAGCAATGACGCGATGTTTGACGCGGAGTTCGCGGCATCCACGAGCGCGCGACCGGAGAATGAAGCTTTGGAACGCTTGAGAACATCGAATGCGCCGTACCACATGTTTCCATCGTCGTTATGATTTGGGTTGAAATCGAATGCCTCGGCGACGCCTTGAGCGTCGACGCGGGCTGCAGCGAGAAGCGCCGCAGACGCGCCTCGATGAAGAACCGCGACGCGCTCGGTGTCCCCGGCGATGTCATCGTTCAATATACGCGCCAAGCCACGCCAGACGTCGCACGCAGCGAGCATGGGAATGGATGGAAATGGCACCTTTGATGTAGCGCCAGCATAGTACCCATCGTCGCGGACATCCACCAACAATTCAGCAGCAGCGCTGCCGGCTACGAGCGAAGCGATGCAACGACACGCAGACGCGCGCGTCGTCGCGGCTTCATTCCGGTCGAGCGCGCACCCTGAGGCGAGCTCGAAGATGTTCGGAAACTCAGACGCTACGATGTCCACTATTGGAGAATTCGGACCGACAGCGGCCGCAAGCGTGTCGTACGCTTTCGCACGCGTTCGAGACGACGTGTCGACAAGCATATCGCGAAGCCAATCCAAATTGTCGCGCTCATACCATGCGTCGGTCCAGCCTTCGCGAGAGCCAGTCTGCATGACTTGTAACAACGCCGTGATGGCTTTGTTAACCAACGTCGATCCCCGATGATCGCTCGCGCTATACGTCGGACACACGTGGGTGAGCAGAGCGGCTACCATGTCTGCGACAACGATTTGCGGCAACGGCACGAGTTTGAGTGCTATCGTAGCGGCGTCTAGACTCGCGACGCGGGCCATGTAATCACAATTCTTGACTGGAAGTAGTGCATCCGTAATCGCGCCGACGCAATCCACGCTCATGAAATTGGCCATTAAATCAGCGACGTCATCTTGAGGTGTCGCGCGAAGAGCAAATCTTCCCAAAGCTTCGCACACGTGTGTAAATAATTCCATACCGGCGCGGACCGCGCTGGCGCGCGCGGCGCATTGAGCGCCACCATCGGCGCCGAGCGCTCTCGCCGCCGCGAGTGGATGGCGCAACGCTGGGGGATCGCGCGAAGCATCGTCGTCCGGATCGCCATTCAGTCGCGCCCCTGCGCTTGTCAGTGGCTGAATGACTTCGCGGACGATCTGTACGAGCGCGATCATCGACGCGTACGGAAGATTGTCATCTTTCACACGCAAAAACGATTCAAGGCACATCGTGAGCATCTCCGCCAAATCAACCCATAGCCAGGTATCCGTCGTCGTTCGCGGTGGTCGACGCAAAAACCGCGCGCTGGTCTCTGGCCAGTGCCCGAATGAGGCTAAAACGCTCATCGCGTGCGGTCGGCTCGTCTGCGTGAGAGTCTTCAAGGCGGCGACAACTCGCGCCGCAGCGGCGTGCGATTGCGCGGACCCGAGCTCTGTTATGAGACCACCGATCACGAATGGCGGGCACGAAACGCGTGCCGCGTCACGCATGACGCGAACATCAGCACTATCATACTCTTCATCTTCGTTCATCGCGAACGAAGACAACGCCTCGGCGTCTGTCCGGATGTTATACGTGTGCGTGAGCAACTGTCGTTGCTTGAACATTCGCATCACTCTATCAGTGTCAACTAAACCGTCGTGCATGGGATTTGAATCTCCAAGCGCTGGTGGACTCGCGAGTTCGGGAACGAAGCGAGGAAATCGGTACGTCTCTAAGAAGAGCTTTGGTAGCGACAGTGTGCTTGGCTTTGGCGCGCCAACGCGAGCCACGACGGCTTCCATCACTGGAACAAAGAGCACTTGAGTCAACAGTGACGCCATGGATTCACGAATGCGCGCTTGTGGGTGAAACACGAGTCGAAGAGTTCGCATGATTCGACAACCACGAGAATCATCACGGGTAAGCATCTCGCGCACGAGCGATGAAGCACCAGCCGCGGCGGCAAGTACTCTAAGTGTGCCTGTGACGACGACGGAATGCGCGCCCGTTTCCAACATCATCTTGAGTAAAGCATCGAGAGACGCGGCGTCAGCCAACGCTGGAGCCAATCGAGAATCGCGTACTAGGCTTTCAAGTTCATTGGCAATCAGCTCTCGGGATCGCGGCTCGGCGCTCATGAAATCCTGTAATAAATCTCGAACATCTTTAAACGTCTTTGATCTCGAGTTGTCGTTTGTCGACGTCGACGCGTTGGAACTTGTGTTACGCACGTATTGATCGTCAGTGAGCAGCACTGCATCAAAAGGGTCACTGCACGACGCGATGAGCACTTCCGCGGACGCACTGAGACCATGAGAGATGTCATGAGCCACATCTGTGGCACTCGTCGTGCGCACTTCTTCGTCGTCGTGAAACAAACCTCTCAAAGCTGGAAGAAGCTTCTCCCATTTGCCACCTCCGGTTTCTCTCCTCACAGTTTCAATCAAACGGCGAGCTTCAGTGACGGCCATACCGACAGCGTCGTCGCCGTCAAGCGCGTCGAGCCAAGCAGAATAAATGGCAATTTGTCCTGCAACGCGGCGATGATTTTGCGTCACGGCGCACGCCGATTCCAAACAAGTTGCCGCATCGAACATCGTCGACGCGTGATTCAAACCGCCGATGATGACTTCACCAATAATAGATGGGTGTTCTAGCACCGCGCACGCTGTCGAATCAATCGCACTCGCTGCCGCTAGCGTGGCATAAGCCGACACGCGTACGGTGGTAGTGCTGTGCGTCAAGAGCGCCAAGATGGCAGTGATGACACTTTCCATATCTGCATCTTCGTCGTCTTCCGGAGTCAGCGCGAGGAGTGTTGCAACCATATGCGCGCTCGCTTGTCCAGCATTGGATTCGCTTTCAATCAAACTCAACGCTGGAGTGGCATCAAGTATTAACTGCGCGTACGAAGTCGAAGTCGGTGTCGATGCTCCAGAAATTGCATTCGATACCGCGTGCAAGCACTGATCCGCATCTCGAACGATTGCGAGCTCGCGTGCGAGCGTAGGACATATGTGACCCAACGCATTGGCGCACAACTGCCTCGCTAATGGATTTGCCGCAGCAAAAACTTCATCCACGCACACGTCGTGCCATCGTTTTATAAGTCTAACGTTGGCCGCTCCGCTACCTCGCGCTGACGCCCCACCAGCAATCGCCGCAAATTCAGCGCTCACTTGCACGCAAGTCAGATATTCACTCGCGGCGCCTGATTCGAATTCCAAATGCTCCAGCGTTGCCTCGAATAAATCTAAATATTGACCGAGACGCGTCAATGCTCCGCTGTGCGGCGACGCTCCGTCGTTCTCTGCCGCGATTTGAACCAACGGCAAAAGTAACCGCGCAGCGCGAATCGCATCAGCACGCAACGACGGTTCGCGCATGACAGGTATGACGTGCGTCATAAACGTGTGTGTCATGGGCAAAACCTTGGTGGGCTCGCCCTTAGACGCCCCGTACCCGTGCCCGCGAGCGCTCGGCGGCAAATTTTCATTCGGCGAGCTCGCGAGCAAAGACTGACGATTCGCATCAATCAACTCGCGCTGCAGCGCTATGGCACACGTCTGAATCACCGCCAATGCTTCGCGCCTAGTCTCTGGACTTGACAACTCTGGATCCATCGCCGATAATAATTCACACGCGCGCTCCAACGCTCGCGACGCGAATTGCGCGACGGATTCCACCGGCACGTCAACCAACGCCCGCCTGAGCTCGCGCAAACCCGCATGGGCGAGCGTGTGATGCGCACACGCATCCAAATGCGCGACGAGTGAATATAAATACTGCCGATCGCTCTCGCTCGTTGTGACGAATGGTAACCGGTACCCATCGTCCCCAGAGGCGCTCGCGACGCCGCGACTCGCCGACGACGCCTTAAAGCTCACCTTCATGTGCGATGACGACGGCGCGCTCGACGTAGACGGCCTGCCATACTGTTGTTGATAAGCGCCACCGTCACGACGCCGCGCGGTAAATCTCTCGCCGTCGTCGTCGTCGTCGTTCGCTCGTCGCGCGTTGGCGCGCGCCGCGAGCTCCGCCTCTCCGTCGTACCCACCCTTCGCATACCCCAGGCCATCATCACCGCTCGCGCCTTCCCATCGCGCGCGCTCACGCACTTCATCTATCATCGCCACCATCGCACGCGCACCTCGCGCGCGTCTCACCGCTCGCGCCGACATCGTAGACGCGAGTCGCGCGTTTAAAACATCCGCCGCCTCGCGCGCGCCGTTCGCCTCCAACATCGCCGCCGTCATCGCCCCACCCCGCGCATCGGCGCACCACTCCGCGAACACCTCCCCTATGTCATCGTCGTCGCCAACGTCGTCGTCGTCGTCGTCGTCGTCGTCGTCGTCGTCAACCATGCGCGAAAGCATCGCGCGCACGCACGCCGCATCGCTCACCACATCCCTGACATCTTTCGTCCCGCACGCACACGCCGTGCGCGCGCGGCGAATCGCGCGTCGGCGCACGTCGCGAGAGTGCGACGCGAGTTTGTCGCGAAGCGCCTCGGCGAAGGCGTGCGCGTCGGGCATGGAAGCCTGTGCGCGCGCAAAGGCGAATGCGGTGACACTCAACCGTTGAGCTGTCGTTTCGGCGATTTGAATTTGTGTGTCCGAATGTCCGAATGGGTGTAGGGGTCGTAGTGTGGTTTGTTAAATTCGATATGGATTATTTATGTGTGTGCAGTGGCACGCGCGTCCGAGCGTCGCTCGCGGTCGGTCGACGTCGCGGCGATGGCGCCCATCGCGATGGCGCCCAGTGCGATGAGGCGTGTGACTCTCGTGGTGGTACAGTGGCAGCCGGGCCGCTGCCGTGGGCTATGTATTGCATGTGATTGTACGCGCGGCGGAACCGCGCGCGGCTACGACGCGAGCGTCGTCATTCGACGTAATAATACGGCGACCCAGACGCGCCGCGGAAGAGCGACGGGAACGACGGTATCGACGATGTCAGGGCTAATATGATAGACCTCGTCGTGGACATGGATGACATGGATGGCGCGAAAGGCGCGGCGGCGACGAGCGCGGGCGCGAGGACGCCGAGCGCGGCGTAGTAGAGCCATTTGAGACTCGCGGCGTGGACGACGTACGGCGCGAGAACGCGCGCGCTCACGATGCAGCACGCGATGAGCATGACATACGTGCGCCACGCTAAGAGCCAGAGTTCGCGATCGCCGCCGAGCGTGGTGACGGCGCGCGCGCCGATGGAGCCGACGCCGACGCCGAGGACGAGGGTGGACACAAACATGGGCGCAGCGCGAAATCGTCGCGTGACTTCCAAACGCGTGAGCGTCAATGCGATGGCGGCGATGGTAATGAAACCCACGAGCGCGCGCGTGCTTTCGCCGGTAAAGCACGCGATGGTGGACGCCAAGCGCCACGCGGAGACGACGGACACGGTGAAATCACGCGTCGAACCGCACCGCGCGGTTAAACGCGAGAAATGTGCCTCAACTTGGCGCCACGCTAAATAACTTACCATCGCACACGTTGTCGTCAAACCCATCGCTAACGCATCACACGTCATGGCGTGAAATGTTTCATCGTCGTAACGCGCGTTGCGCTCGGCGCGCTGCGCTTTGGTTTCCGCCACGCCATCTGCGGCGATTCTATTGCCCTCCGCTCGCAACGCATTCGCGGCGTGCGTCTGCGCCAACGAAAATAAATTCAATATGTTCGACGTCATGCGCGAGCCAACCTCGAGCTTGCGAACTTCTATTTCTTCACGCAACAACGCGCGGTCTTCTTCGCACATTGACGTGAGCGCCAGCGTCGACGGCGACGGCGACGTCGGCGGCGTCGTTAACGACTCACCTACCGCAGCTCCCGGCGTGGACGACACCACCGGCGGAGAAGCGGCGGCGCCAGCACGCTCGACAGTCGCCGCCCCGTTCGCGCCGAACCGCTCCCTCGTCCAACGCCGTCGCCGCTTCTCCGCCGCCTCGACAAACACCTCAACGCGCGTCGCCGCACCATCCTCGTACGCCACGAGCGCGAACGCCCTCGCCACTCGACGAAACACCTTAGCGTCGTCGTCCAGGTCCTCGTCCAGGTCCTCGTCCTCGTCGTCCTCGACGTCCTCGTCGTCCTCGACGTCGTCGCCGCGTCGACCCCTCCGCCTCCCCCACGCGCGCGCGGCATCCGCAAACGCCCGCCCCGCCCGCCTCGCCCTCGCATCAGCCCTCGCGCGCGCGCTCGCCTCGCGCGCCCTCGTCCTCTGCACGCGCGCGCGCGTCAGCGCCAGCGCCAGCGTCAGCGCCGCGGGCGTCAGCGCGAACGCCAGCGCGTACGCCCACGCGAGCGCCCGCGCGCCGTCGCCCGCGCGCCACGCCCGCGCCAGCCGCGCGCCGACGCCGTCGTCATCATCCGGCGCGCTCGTCACCGCGCGGCTGTATCGCGCGAACCCGCGAGGCGACGCCATCGACCGCGCGACCGACGATGCCGACGATGCCGATGCCCGATGCCCGATGCCCGATGCCCGATGCCCGATGCCCGATGCCCGATGCCCGATGCCCGATGCCGACGCGCAGTCGCGACGACGACGACCGACGCCGACCGGGCGACCGCCGACGCCGACGCCGACGCGGGCGCGCAGTCGCGACGTCGACCGGGCGACCGCCGCCGACGACGACCGGGCGACGACCGACGACGACGACGAGTGACGAGTGACGACCGGGGGTGACCAATCCTTGAGTCATGAACGGTGAAATCTGGACGCACCGCACGCCCATCGACGCCTCGTCTCGCGCGACGTGGCATCGCACGTCACGCGTGCGCGAGCGGCGCGCGCGCGATCGCGTGCGGTGACATCGCGCGCGCGCGCGGTCGACGGCGCGTGCGAGGCGCGCGCGCGCGCGGTCGTCGTACGCGTCATCCGTCGTCGTCATCCGTCGTCGTCGTCATCCGTCGTCGTCGGACATTCGGATATTCGGTCAATCGATCGTTCAATCGATCGTTCAATCGATCGTTCAATCGATCGTTCAATCGATCGTTCAATCGATCGTTCAATCGATCGTTCAATCGATCGTTCAATCGATCGGTCCATCGATCGGTCGTTCGATCGGTCCATCGATCGGTCCATCGATCGTTCAATCGATCGGTCCATCGATCGTTCAATCGATCGTTCAATCGATCGATCGACTCCGTGACGCCACGCGTCCGGTCCGTCGATCGACCGATGACGTCGACGTCATCCACGTCGAGCGACGACGACGACGAGGTCGAGGTCGGGAGTGAGCGACGCGCGCGATGCACGCGACGACGACGACGACGATGCACGCGATGACGATGACGACGACGACGACGACGACGCGCGCGATGCGCGCGAGCGTCGTCTCGCGCGGTGGCGCCGCGCGACGGGGCGCGGTGGTGGTGTCGCGCGCGGGCAAGGCGCCGACGACGGTGGAGTACGTGCGTCGATGTGTTTCGCKCGCGCGCGGGCGCGTGCGCGCGGGCGCGGGCGCGGTGTGCGTGGTGTGCGATGGTGGTTGGTCGTAGTGTGCGATGGTGCGCGTTGGATGACACATTCGAGCGTGATTTGAAAAAGTGTCCTCGCGCTCGACTGACGGCGTCTTCGCGTCTCTCCTCGTCTCGTCGCGTAGGTACCAACGCCAACAAGCGAAGATGATGGTCAAGTATTTCAAGGATAAGCAATACGAAGAAGCGGTTGAAGATGCGCAAGTTTTTGGGTTCACGCCGAAGAATGAAATCAACAACGGGCGATGGACGATGTTTGGCTTGTTAGTAGGCATGCTCACGGAAATCGCCACTGGCGTGGATTTCCCGGATCAAATCAACCTCACGCTCAGCGTGCTCGGGATTACTGATTTCGAGCCGTAATTTCGAGCCGTACATTTGCCGCTCGTCGATGGCGATGTGTACTCCACTAGGGAGCACGAAGCGCATTCTCATTGTAAATAGAAGACATTCACGCTGACGCTGATTATTATTTCATAAGACATCGTCGGCGCGAACGACGACGACGGTGGCCATAATTCCACGCTGGTGGCCATAATTCCACGCACGACTTTTACGAACACGATGATGATGATGATGCGGAATAGACTGACGTGTACACGGCTCGTGGCATTCGCGTCGTGTGTTTGCGCGGCTGCGTCGATTCAAGGCGCCGCGGCGGCGACGAATTCCATCGCGTGTCTTTCACCGCCAAACGGTGTCTCCGCGACTAAGTGGACCGCGACGGCTGAAGCGCTCGGTTTGCACCTCTGCGTGTCCGTTGCCGATTCTCTCGATCTCGCGGCGAATCAGGTTCAACAGCGACGTTTTTCTTCTGTCGCTCAAGCGCAACCATCAGATGAGTGCGAAGGCGAAATTCTTAGTTTCATGTGCGCCGCCTCGTCGGCGCAAACGTCGGATGATTTCGCGTGCTCGGTGCAATCTTCAGATGGAAACCTGGTCGAGTCGAACGCATTTCGCACGTGCATCGCACCGCTGTGCGAAGAGATTTGTATCAAGAACGACGGTGCGAATGGTAAAGACGCGACGTTTTGCACGGCGTGTGCTTCGCGGCGCCGAGGACGATTTGGTAGCGAGTTTGGCGCCATTTGGCCGTCAGCGACGATGAATCCGTTGAATTTGAACGCGATGTTCACCCAATTTTCTTCGCAACCTCTCGGTCAGTTGATGACGAGTTATTTGCGTGTGCAGGCGACGATGTGGCTCATTCGGACCGCGTTTCAAGCCATTCAACAGGCGAGTAACGGCGGCGGCGGTGGGACGACGCTGTTCCCTAATTTGGGCTCGCCGGCGCCATCGACGCCGAGCGGTGGCTCGTCAACGATTTACTTTCCACCAATATCGCCGTCGCCGTCGCCGTCGCCGTCGCCATCGCCATCACCGATCAATCAATGTGGCGTGTCCGCTCCGGCGTCGCATTCGTGCTCAAACTCGTGCGGATTGTGCGTATTTCCAGACGCGTCGAGCGATGTTCCCAATTGTTGCTGCGATTCGACGTGCTCTGATTACGGCGATTGCTGCGTCGACGCCACAGATTGCTGCCCGGCGTTAAAAAGCGCAAACGGTCGACTCATCCGCGCGCGTTCGCGACCGAACGCGCGCCTTCGCGGCTCGAGCGCGTAAATAATTCCTCCTGACAATCATCATCTAACAATCATCTAACACTCTCTCTGCTGCTCCTACTCCTACGTGTGCCTAGCTAAAATAATTTTCTATAAATTCAATCGATGCGGGGCATCCCGTGATGTCTTTACGTTTGAGACGCCGATCGCGGACGCCAATGACGCGACGCAAATTGTTTGAATTTCTAACGTCAAACGCGTCAAGCGCCGGCGCGCCGCGCTCAAAGCGCACCTCTGTGAGATCCTTGCACGCGCGCGCTACGAATGACACGCACTTTGTGCTCGACACGCACACATTTTGCAATGCGAATGATCCATTGAACGTACATTTTACGAGATTCGGCGCCGTAATCACGGCGCGGTCGATGGAAAAGCATCCTTCGGCGCTGAGCTCTTCGAGCGTCGACGCGCACATGCGCAACAAGTCGTCGAATCCGCTCGACGTCAAACTCTTGCAACTGTCCAACGTGAGCGTGCGAATGGATGTCAACTTCGTGCGCACGGTGTTAATTTCATCCGTCATCGCACGAAACGCCGCGCAGCGGTTGAGCAGTAACGTTTCGCATTGCGGCGCAAAGCAATTAAACGTCTCCATCGCGCGGCATCCAGCCACGTTGAGCGTTTCGACCGAGTTTGATTGCACTTGCAACGTGCGCAACGCCGCACAGTCAGCCACATTAATCGTACGCAGTGCGTTCGATCCAGCCGTTCGTCTAATTATGCACGTCGTCATCGTCGCACAATTCACGGCTTTAATAATTTCGAGTCGCGCGCCTTCGTGCGCGTCGAGTCGCAACTGTTTCAATCCAGAACATCCCGTGACGTCCAGCACGCGCACGCCTCGCGCGGCATCGAGTGCGAGTTTAATCGCGTCTTCGTCCAAAGATACACATCCTGGGAGACGTAACTCACGAATAAAGTCCCCACACAGCGTCAGCATGCGACTCAAGCCTTTCCCAGTCAACCGTCGCGCGCGCGGCCACGCGAGCGAAGACAAATGCGGAAATCCCTCTACGCATATCTCCACCACGTGCACGACGTCGAATTCGCTCAACCACTCGCCGCACCCATCAAAATCAATCGCCTCTACACTGTGCGATGCGTTATTTGCGCTGATAGCCATCAAAACAGCCACCAGCGCTCGGCTATTGTCCTCGTCGTCGCCATCCGCCTCGACTGGCGGTTTCAACGCCTTGGCTAACTTTTTAAAACTCACACGCTGCACGTTTGGGTACGCGCGCATCATGGACCCTACGCGTGAGGCATAATACATCCCAACGTCCGCATTCGCTCGCACTGGTGAATTTGCGCGTGGTAAATCTAAATTCTTCGCGTTCCGTCGCCACGTCCCCACGAGCGCGCGAAACTCTCGACACGTACACGCCAACATCGCCGCGTCCCTCGCGCTCAACCGCGCGAATATCAAATCCCGCACGTCATCCGGAAGGTTGCCACCGAACGCGTCGTACTGCGCATCCTGCGCGCCATCGCGCGACGTCTTCACCGTCGTCGGTGTCGCATCAGCCGTGAGCAGCAAAAGTGACTCAAACGCCTCCGTCGTTGACGCCGACGCCGACGCGACGTCGCGAATGATATCGCACGCGAGCGCGTTGCGAAACGCATCGATGAGAGCGTCGACGTCGGGGCCGTCGTCCTCGGCGTCGGGCTTGAGCGCGAACGCCGCGCGCCGGCGGCTGCGAGGCATCGTATGCGGGAGTTGGTTACTTTTTCAGAGTGTGACACATACATAACGACATACGACATACGACATACGACATATATATGACACATAATGTCTTATTCGCGCGTTCGGTCGCAGCGTTACACCATGTGCGCGGCGTCGACCGTGGTGGTGGCGTCGCTCGCGAGCGCCGCGTTGGCGGCGGTATACGGGGATGATTTCGAAGACATGCCGCGTCGGGACGCTCGGATGCGAACGAACGCGACCCCGAGCGCCGAGGCGAGGACGGCGAATCCGACAACGCTACCGATCACTGGCGCCACGACAGACTCTAATTCGTTCGATTCGTGCTCGACTACTCGCACGGCTTCATGTGAGGCGTGCGAACGATCGTCAGGGTGACGCGTCGTCGTGCTGTCCACGTAAAATTTGGACGCGATGTCGTCATAGAAATGAAAGCCGCTCGCGCCAGTCGAGGCGGCTAAAAGACGGTTTGCGTAATCGGCATTCGGTCCGTCGCGCATTGCCCCGCGTAATACGCTCTGGCTTTCTGATATCATTCCGTTCACACGGTCGTACAACGCGAGTGCAGCGGCACGGCGCCCTTCGTCAGTGTCAGCCGCAAGCGCCAAATGTGCAGCCATCGAGGCGTCTCGCAGCGCGTTTGTCATCGCGTAAGACACGCGCGTATCATTCACGCCACTCATCGCGCTCGCGGTGACGTTTAAAATGCCATCGAATAACGTTGAGAATGATCTTCGACGGAACTCGGCGCTTTCAGTGTTTGTGTCGTTGAAAAACAGTTCGTACGCCCCGTCGAAATCTGTGGCGTTGAAACCTTGGAACACCAAACCCACATCTCTAAATGTGTCGTTTGATTGCATTTCGCGTAATATGGCGTCGACGTTCGCCGTCGTCAGCGACTCGGGTTGTCCTGCGGCGAGTAATTTCGCGCTCTGTATGAATCCAGCAAAGTTGCCGCCAAAAGAGTTGAAAGAATTCAATGGAGGCGCGGCGGCATCCGCGTCGGTTCGAGACGCCAAAAACAGCTTCGCCATGTCAAACAGTCCAAGTATCGGTTGCGTGTCGTGCTCAGCGTACACACCGGACGCGAGCGCGACTACGATTGTTGCAAAACATGCGCGCTTGACGTTACCCAGCGGCATTCTCGCATGCGTCATGAAATGGGAGTCCGTCGCCGCGCCACCGCCGGCGAATTGAAAAAATGGTTACAGAAATAAATAACAATGAATGATAGCGCACCACGACACACTTGTTCGCACGCCTACTACTTAAGCTCGTCGCAATTTACGATGAATAGATTCCTTTTCCGCACGCGTGAGCGCCGCGCCTTCGTTCGGCGCCAACGTTCGCGTGAGCGGCTTAATTGGCCACGCGCCCTCTGGCGACGCGAGCACGTCGCACGTCGCCCCACGAATGGATTCCTTCTTCGGCCCACACGGACGAATGGATGTCAACGCGTCGTATGCCTCATCTAACGTTGAAAATTCATCTAAAAACCAATACATGTACGCAATCGCGACGCCAGGCGAACGGCCCATTCCCGCCGTACAATGACAATACACGACTTCTCCGCTCGAAAGCAACGCGTCCATCGCCGCCACAGCCTCTGGTAACCCCACGCGCAGAGAATCCGCATCGAAATCTGCAAAAGGATACCGCTCCAATCGCATCTTCCGCGACGCCACGTGCGCCTTGACCGAGGCAAAATCCACCTTCCAATACTCCATATCCTTGTCTTGTTGCGTATTAAACACGCACGTCACACCCTCCGCGTCCGCTAATCGATCTATATCGCTCGGTTTCGTCGGTTGTGTGCCAACGTATAAATTCGGGCGAATCTTATGATAATCTGTGTGTGCGTGTGTGTGCGTGTGTGTGCGCATGCGTCGTCAGTGTCGTCGCATGTATCTCAAAAATACGAAACGCGAACGCGCTCTAAAGAATATTCAACCATCGCGTCAAGCTCTCGAGGACGTACATAACCCGAGTTCGTGCTTGTACTCGTACGGCGTGGCGCTGTACGCAATCATTGCCGCGTTGTACGCGTCTTCGTCATTCGTCGCAGCCGCCGCAGCGCGCGTGCGCGCGCGTATACGAGGAGACAGAGGCGATGGCGGCGGCGCGGACGATGACGCGCGAACGCTAGAACGGGGCTGCGCGCGCGTCGACGCGCGCGTCGCGAGGTTGCTCGCACGCATACGAGCGCGAGGTGTGGTCGTGATCCGCCCGCGCGGGCGGGTGCGGCAACGGGGTGGTGCGGGTACGCGGCGGCGTCGTGTGCGGTCGGCGTCGTGTGCGGTTGGCGGTTGACTGCGCGCGCGTCGTCTCGTCGTTTTGTTCGATTGATAATACAACTGGACACCATGTTCCGATGGAGTGATGTCGAGGGCGCTAAATTGAATGTGAACAAGCTAGAATTTGAAGCGCTTGGCGTCGCTGTCTTTTTTCTTGTCGGACGCTTTTCTCTTTTGAGCGCGCGCGTGTTCGGCGACCATGTCAGAAAAGTCTTCAGGGGCTTGGGCTGCTTTCTTCGCCGCAACGGTTTGTTCGTACGCGGCACGAATGGCGCCTTCATCATCGAGCGCGCCGTCTTCCAAAGCGTCGGCGTCGAGAGTGACTTCGACGCCACCGGCGCGAGTCTTTCGCTTTTTGCCATCGGCTTCGGACGGCACGACGTACGTGTGCGACGAGCCGACGATTTGGTCGGCGCCGACCGAAGCCTCTTGCGTGGGCAACACTGTATACAAAGTCTTCGGACCATCGGACTTTTTGCGCAAGTCCAACACATCTGGGGTTTCAGTACCCGCCGGGAGCGTAGATTCGATACCATCTTGTTCCTCTTCTTCGTCCACGGCGTCGTCTTCGGCGCCTTCGTCCACGGCTTCTTCCTCTTCTTCGCTCTCTTCTTCCTCTTCATAATCGTCATCGATTTCGCCAAATCGTTTGGTTTTATCTACTGGTACGTCGTATGGCGTCATGTTGTCGCTCGCTTTGGACTTGGTGCTGCCAAACACGTCGCCGTAAATGGGAACGCCGTTTTCATCCACTGGCGGTTTACCCCAGCCACCCGGGTGGTATCCAAACTGCGCGCCGCTAGGAATTGGTGCTGACAGTCCAGGAACTCGCAAGTGCGGGTAACTCGGCGGTGGGCCGTAGCGTTGCATATTGATCAACCACGGTGGCGGGCCGCCATCAGTCATGCCAAGCGCAGCTTTGAGTTCTTCGCTCAACTTGCCCGGCTTACGCCCGACGTGCACTTCGTACTCTTTACCTTCAAAGTATAAATCTCCAGTCTTGGACATCTTCGGTTTGGTCTGATACACAAAGAATGCGTCGTGGAGAATCTGATAATCTATGTCCATTCGTCCCATGCGCGCCGTCTTCGTGTCCTTGGTTTTTTGCTTTAAAGACTTGGAATCTTCTTTTTCCGCGTAGTGGTCGCGAATCTTCTGAATTCCCGTGGCTCGAATAAACTCAGGCAACTCCCACGGCGGCTTTTCAATCCCACGCTTGCCCTGTAAGAACGCGCGCTTCTGGCTCCAGTGTCTAGGAACAGGAACGGTGTTACGATGCGCCTTTAAAAAGACCAACAACTTTGGGTCGCTCGCGCTCGAATCCCAAACCTCGACGACTTCAGGTTTCGCGCAGTGTTGCTTCAACTCAGCCACCTTCATCCGACGAAGCTCCTTCTTCTTCTTATTGGACAACTCCACTTCGTCCCCGTCGTTCTCTACATCACCACCACGGTTGGCATCCCCACCACCGCGCGCATTATCGTCGGCGGCGTTGGCTCCCGCCGCCGAGCCGCCGCCCGCCGCCGCCCCGTCACCCTCGCTCGTCTCCCCTTCATCATACGTCCGCCCCTTATTCTTGAACGCCTCAAATATATCCTTGAATGAATCATACACGCCATCATCCTCGTCTCCATCGCGTCCTTCCGCAGCTTTCGCGGTGGCGATTTCTAATTCCAACGGCGCCGCGACGTACTCGATCTCCACGTCTTCATCCTCGTCGTCGTATGCCACCACACCCGCGGACGCTTTCACCTGTACACACACACACGCGCGCACGAGACACGATCCTTTGTCAGTACGCATGAGATGCAACGTAGTCGTCGTCATCATCGACGACGACGACGACCGCGAAAAGGATGCACGAAACACGTTAGGTTCCCACGCAAGCCACGCATTCTATCGACGACACCGCGCCGCACGCGACGCCAACGCGCGCACACACACGCACCTGTGGTTCCTCACTCGCATTCGCGCGCGCTTTCGCCGCTTTGCGCTTCGCGTGACGCTTCGCGGCGACGCCCATGGCGATGCAGCGATTTGACGCGCGTCAAATAGTGACGACGCCGTGTCGTTGCGCGGGCTGTCCATGTCCTCGCCCACCGTCGGCGCGGGAGGCGAGGGCGCGAGAGGCGAGGACGCGTTCATCGACGTCGGTTCGCGGCGACAGCGCGCGCGCGAGGCGTCGTTGGAGGCGTGTGAGCGCGCATTTGCGTGCGAAGATTACGCGTCATGTTCGGTACTCTGTGAGGAGCTTTACCGCACCGCCGCGCTCGACGACGACGATGCCGACGACACAAACGACGCAAACGACGCAAACGACGAGAATGAGGCGTCTACGAGCGGAGCGCGACGAGGCGCGGCGTCGACGACGTCGGCTCACGGTGATGGAGTATCAAAAGTCAAACCGACGATAGCTCAGCGGGACGACACCGATACCGACGACGGGACGACAACGACGTCAAGGTTTATGCGCGAATTATACGAAAACATTGATCATCCTCGCATTCGCGGAGCGTTACGGCGGATGTTCCGCGCTGAAGAGTACGTGGGCAAAATGCCATTGGAATGTCTGTTCGACGCCGACGCCGCCGACGTCGCCGCGGCGTGGGCGCGCGTTTCGGGCGCGCCTCGACGGCGTCGCCGCGTCATGGCGCGCGCGACGATGATATGGATACAGTGTGTGTTTAAATCTTCGTCGTTGACGTCGTATGAGAATGATCAGAAAAGACTCGCGGGTGGAGTTGACGTCATCGAAGACGGCGCGTGGGGACCAGAGGCGCGGTGCTGCTGGTGCAAGTTGAAATGGGAACAACGGGACGGCGAGACCGAGGCCATCGAGCGCGTGATTTGCGACACGTTTGAGTACGTGACGAAGCATGATATATTAGGAGAGTTGGCCGCGCGCGATGATGTCGACGACGAGGACGCGTTGGACGCGTGGCGAGACGCGCTCGGGAAAATGGCGTGGCTGTACGCGAGCCAAATCGTCGCCGAGGAACGGGACGATGCGATAGAAGCCAGACGATGGCTGGAGGAATACCGCGACGTTTTAGATGAAGAAATCGTATCGGTGACGCATTCGTGGATCGATAACGCCAATTGCAAGGTGGAAAAGTATCGTTTTGAAGCGACGCGCGACGACGATACCGGCCACGTTTCGGTGCGAAACATCCGCGTAGACGACGACAAAGACGCAGACGCAGACGCAGACGCAGACAAAAACAAGCACAAAGTAGGCGGCACCAATGGCACCAGTGACCGCACCGACGCCACCACCACTACGGACGCCACCACCACCACGGACGCCATCGCCACCCGTCAAAGCGTCTCGGCGCGCCTTCCGCGCCTCGCCCGCGACGTCCTCGCCGACCCATTCGGTGACGTCGCCTTACGCACCTACGCCTCCGCCGCCGTCGCCGCCGTCGTTGCATACTCTGTCGTCATCGAAATCACCCACGCGTTCACCGCCTGGCGTCGCCGTACGACGACGACATCATCATCGATATCGCGGCGTTGACGTACTAGTAATACACCAACCTCCGTGTGATAATCATACTCATGTCTTCATTCGTCGACGCGATTGTATTCATCGCGCGTCGAGCGTCAACGCGAAGACACGCAACATTTGGGTATATAAATCCATCGATCCAATCACGATGATGTCCTCCTCCTTGTCGTCGTCCTCCTTGTCGATCGCCATGGTTCGGTGCCGCCGCCAAAGACCACATCGATCACCATCGGTTGGCGTTCGCGCGTCGCTGGACAACGCTCCGATCGAGTTTAAGAAATACCAAGGGTTAGGAAACGATTTCATCTTGATCGATAACCGCGACCGGGCGACGATGAAGCTGAGCGCGAAACGCGCGAGCGAGCTGTGCGATCGCAACTTTGGCATTGGCGCGGATGGGGTGATCTTCGCCATGCCGCCGGCGCAAAGCGGGGAAGATTACGCGATGCGGATGTATAACTCAGATGGTACCGAACCTGAGATGTGTGGGAATGGTATACGATGTTTGGCGAGATTTGTGAGCGATTGTGATGGATTACCGCCCAAGGCGTATAAAGTCGGGACGCTCGCCGGGTTGATTCAACCGGAACTGCGCGCGGATGGACAAGTGGCGGTGGATATGGGTGAGCCTATTTTTGAGCCGAGTCAGGTGCCGACGACGATACCTGCGACGCGAGATGGTAAGGTGGTGCGAGGGGAGGTGCCTGTTGATGGTGAAACGTGGCTCGTGACGGCGGTGTCCATGGGTAATCCGCACTGCGTGACGTTTGGTCGATTCAACGAGTGCGACGAAGGCGGACTCAATCTCGATACTTTCCCGCTCTCCACGTTCGGGCCCAAGCTCGAGTCTCACGCCGCGTTTCCGCGCAAGTGCAACGTCGAGTTTACCGAGGTGAAGAGTCGAAACTATGTCAAGATGAATGTATGGGAACGCGGCGCCGGGGCGACGCTCGCGTGCGGCACCGGAGCGTGCGCCACCGTCGTCGCCGGTGTCTTAGAAGGTCGCATCGATCGCAAGTGCACGGTGGAACTTCCTGGTGGACCTTTAGAAATTGAATGGCGCGAAAGCGATAACCGCGTCATCATGACTGGTCCGGCTGAGTACGTCTTTAGCGGCGCCGTGAACCCGCGATGTTAAAACGACTCTCTCAAGAGTCTTGTTTTTTGTAACACAACAACACTTCAACACGCACTTGAACGCACGCGCGCGCGTCATACGATGACGCCACACACCGCGATGCGCACGTGCGCATGCGCGAGTACGAGCGCGTGCGTTCGACGCCCCACGCGCCGAACGAAGACGACGACGACGAGAGCGTCGAGCGACGACAAGTCAGACGAGTCCGACTGTCCCGAGTGGGCAAAAGACTTGCGCTACGACGAAGCGACGGATGAAATCTACGACGGCGACGGCAAGCCACTGGGGCAGCTGAATGAATACGGCGCTACGCGCTTCGATGTCGCCGTGCGCGCGATTCGCGGCGAGTACGACGTGCCGAGTAGCGAAAACGACATCGGAGAGATTTACGAAACCATCACGCAGTTTCCTACCAAGCACGTCTACCAAGTCGCCGTGCGCAAAGAAGACGCCGATGATGAGGCGTTTGTAGATGAAATCGTGCGTGCGGTGTGTGGGAACGCTTTAAAGGCGGAGTCTGTTGAGGTGAAGCCGCGCGGAACAAAGTACGCTTCGATTTGGTGCACGACGTGGATACATAGCGCGCGAGACGTCACAGAGGCCACTGAACGCGTACGAGCGGTTGGTGACAAGGTGAAGTTTGTATTTTAGTGTCTTGCTAGATGCGATTGATTTCATTATTTATCTTGGAGCTATTCTTCTATTCTTGTTCTTGTTCTTCTCGCGCGCCGTCATCTTCCGAAGCGTCTGAGGCGTTGTCGTCATCCGAAGCATCTGCGTCGACGCCACCCGCGAGCTCTGCAGCATACGCGTCTAATCTAGCCTTTTGCGCAGCTTCAGATTCTTCTTCTTTACCCAACTTTGTGCGGCCGTCCCAGAGCGACGCTTCGATTTGCCGGCCAGCGAACCATCGGCCGTTCCATTCGCGCAGACACGACTCGGCGCCTTCAGGCGATTTGAAACGCAAAGTCATGACGCCATCCTTCGTCGTCGTGTACGTCTTGATGCTCAACACATGCCCACACTTTTGTGCTTCCTCCATGACGTCCTCCTCGAGTTCTTTACGTAAATTCACATCGGCATACATTTCCTCCAACGTAAACATGTGCTTCAACACGACGATGACCTTTTTCAAATCGACGACGTCGTCAAATCCGTCCCATCCCAACGCCGCAGCCTCTTGCCTCTTTAGTATAACCGCCGCACGCTTACGCTCTTCTTTCGTCAATTTCTTTGGTTTAGCCACTCCGGGTGCATCGGCGTCGCTGGCAGCCATTTTCTCTTCCTTCTTGTCTGACTGTTTCATCTCAAATTTCGCCGCCGAGACAGTCATCTTCGTCGACGCATCACCCGCGCGCAACTCGGACTGATCGAGCAGCGTAATCGCCAAATCCACGCTCGGACCCTTTAAAAACACAACCAACGCATCACCTTTGACTTGACCGTCGTCATCGCGATACACTTTCACTCTCGACGAACCGTCGCGAGCGTCGACTTTAATCACCCCGCACTTCTTAAACGTCTCCGCAATTTCCTCCTCCGTCACATCGCGCGGTAACCCAGTGATGTACACTGACGTATTCTTATTACTCAATGTCTTTACCGATTCATCTCGAGAGACTTTCGCGCGCTTCGCTTTCGCTCGAGCCCGTTCCAACGCCACCTCTCGCTTTCTCGCGTCTCGCTCATCCTCCGTCTCCATCGCCTTTGCCTCGGCGTTAATCGCATCAAACACCTCCGCCGCGCGTTGCACCTCCCGTGCATCGTCATCATTCGCGCTATACGTCATCACACTCTCGTCATACGACACTGACGCCGCGACTGACGCGGCTTGACCTCGAGAATCCTCCACGAAACGTTCCAACAACGCATCCCAGACGTACGGCGTGCCGTCGTCATCCACGAAACTCTCGCGCCGTGCGACGTCGGCGACATCCGCGCCGTCGCCGTCGCACGCCGCCGCGAGCTCCGCCTGGAACGCCGCGAACTCGTCATCCATCCCGTCGTCGTCGTCGTCGTCGATGTCGCGAAGTGGCGACAGAGCTCGCCGATGCATCATCGCGACGACGGCGGGCTCGACGTCGGCGGCGACGCCGCGCACGCCGCGCACGCCGCCGCCGCGATCGTCTCTCCGCTCGTGATCGATTGGTCGAGCGGCGCGGCGGCGGCGACGGCGGTGACGGCGACGGCGACGCTCGGTGCGCACGCGAACCGACAGCGGTCGAAGCCGTCCACGCCGTCGCGTCGGTCGATCGATCACGGCGGGTCGGCGTCGTCGATGACGAAGCTTGAGGGTTTGGATTATATGTGTAACCCTCTGGCGCTGTGCGACGCCATGGCGCGCGTGGAGGGGGATGGGCGAGAGGAGATGAGCGCGAGTCGACGGTGGCGCCGCGCGCAACGCGACGGAGATGATGACGACGACGGTGACGACAACGATGGTGGTTCTGATGTAAATGATAGTAGTAGTGGTGCATTACGTGATGATGCGGTGCGCACGCAGGTGGGGACGATGACGACGACGACGACGACGACGGCGTCGACGACGGCGGGTACGCCAACGCCAGAGCTACCGAATACGCCAAACGTGAAAGCGTTTGAGGACGACTACACTCGAGTGTCTCGAATTGGGTCTGGGCGGTATGGTACTGCGGTGTGGTTAGCTATTAGTACCAGTGATCCGTCGAAAAAAGTGGCGATGAAAACTGTATCGCTATCGACGTTGAGGGCTGACGCGGAAGTGGCGATGGTGTTGGAGAATGAAATCGAGTTGCACCGCGCGTGTGGGGCGTCTCAATTTATCGTCACACTGCAAAGCGTTTCGTGCGAGCCGAATTTCGTGAATCTCGTACAAGAGTTGGGTGAGGGAGGAGATTTATTCGCACATCTGATGTCCATGCCCGAGTCAAGGTGCGATGAACATCGCGCGGCGTTTTACGCGGCGTCTGTTTTAATGGGCGTCAAGTTTTGCCACGACATGGGCGTCGTGTTTCGCGATGTTAAGCTGGAAAACTGTATTCTATTTGCCGATGGGTCGCTCAAGCTCACGGATTTTGGCTTGGCCAAACGCTTGAGAGGTTTGCCCGACGAGCGTTCGAGAAGCACGCGAGGAACATGCGCGTACATGGCGCCAGAACTCGTGCTCGGCTCGCACTCGTATGGTGTCGATTTCTGGGCGCTTGGCGTCTTAACGCATGTTCTCCTCACTGGTACTTTTCCATTTACTGGCGCAAACGACAAAGACGTGTATGAATCAGTGCTCGCTGGTTATGATGCGGCGAAATCAAAGATGACACATACGGTGTCGTCAACGTCGCGAGACTTTGTCGCCGCGCTCCTCGTCACGGACGAAACCGCGCGAATGAATTTTCCTCGAGCGCGCGCGAGTGCCTTCTTTTCTACGATCGATTTCGAAGGGTTAGAACGCGGATCTTTTCGCGCAACGAGCATGAATCCACTGATGAAGAACATCCCGAGTCGACGTGTCAATTGACACGTCGGTTGAAATATTCCGGGCACTTGAAGTGGTGTACTCTATGCCCCATGTACTACATACATACTGGTAGATTTTGTAACACGAATAATTATGCAACGCTTATGCACGAAGAGATAACGTACCTCTTTTAGGAGATAGTATTACATGACGAGCACGCCGAAAGCTCAAATTGACATTCACAAAATTTGACAGCAAGGGAGATGCATGCGCCTTACTCTGCTTACCTGACCACCTTGCCGGCATCGATTGAGATGATGTTCGCTGGCGCCGATGGAATCAAAGTGAACGCGCCGCCACCGCCGCATGGAAGACTACATTGATACAGTTTCCCTTGCCCGTCCAACAACCAAAGAGATGTCTCCCCGACGGCGACTTGGTTGATAATGTCCGTGCTTGAAAACGCCGCGGGAACGTTGATGGTGACCCAGCCACCGCTTGCGTTTTCGTTTCGAACGTAAATAGTTCGCCCGTTGTTGTGAATCGCGTAAAGCTGTGCGTCGCCAACTTCCATCTGCTTAATACTGCCAAGTACTCCGTACTCCCAGTGACTTCCAGGCCGACACGGGTTTGCGCAATACCAGACGTCACCGTTGAGGTTGGTGCCCCACAAATACGTTCGTCCGCTCGTGACTTGAACAAGTCGTGAAGTATCGTACATGCCCGCTTGTACCCAATCGTCGTTGCCATTGCTCGAACGCATCCAAATGCGACCTCCGGCAGCATTTTCATTTTTTGTCACCCCGTAAACGACGCCGTAGCCGACATCCATGTCGATAGCTGGACCATCCGAGGGATAGTTCAAGTGCTTCGCGTCATTGTTGACGGTTCTCCAATTCGACGCGTCGTACGGATTTAAATCAAGGTTATCCGTGATCATGAGCTTGCCCGTGTTCGTGTCCAACCCCCACGTGTTGGACTCGCCCGCGCTCACCATTGTGAAATGCCCTTTATATTTACGCCACGCATCAGTCGCAGCCTTGGATTCTTCAATGCCGTACACGTTGTCGGCATCTCCAAGCGACGGTCCGACAGTCGCGATGAGCTTGACGGTTTGAGGACACACGCCGAGGCAACCCGCCCACCTGGCTTTGTATTCGTACACGCCGTCGGCGCGCGGCGTCATGCCCGCCGGAAATTTACGATTGTGATACACTCCACCACCAGCTTCGACCGCCGTCGAGCATGAGTCATCAATCAAATCACCAGTTTTAGGCAAGCGTCTGTTCCGACCCAGCTCAAAAATGGTGTCGCCGTTCGCGTTTGTCGCCGCGAAACCAAACTCTTCGTTCGCCGACACCGTCGCCGTGCCCTTGAAAATCGTCGAAAACCCACTGCGCGTGAGTTCCACGCCAGCACCCGCGCCCATGTCCCCACCAAACTCCCCCGGCGGTGTACCCTTGCGTTGCATCGTCACCTTGGTCACTTGCGTGTCAAAGAAACCTTTAATCGGCGCCTTCTCCATGACCCCCGGCGGAATGCACCCGACATCCACGGAAAACTCCACCGTGCGCCTCGCCGCCGCGGACGCCCCGAACGACCCGGTCGCCGCCCGCGCGCCCACGACCGCCACCGCGCACGCGCACGCGCCCCCGATCGCCGCCAACGCGCGTCGCGGCGTCACCGCCCACGTCGTCGTCGTCGTCGTCTTGGCCCCGAGCATGGGCGTGTGCTCATCCGTCTTTGCGCCCGCGCCGGTGGCGCTCGCGCGCGTCATATGCATCACCATCGTCGTCCGATCGTCGTCGTCGTCGTCGTCGTCGTCGTCGTCGTCCCGTCGCGTCGTCGCGTCGCGTCGGCGCGTCCCGTCGGCGCGATCGCGTGCCGCGTGCCGCGTGCCGCGTAACACCCAAAGGGCACACCTCACCGTGTTAGCACGCGCGAGGTCAGGGAAGCAGACGCCACGACTGCATCACACGCGGTGGCGCGGTGTCTGGTGTGATACATCGGTGGCGTCCCCAACCCTAACGGACAGAGGTCGCGTCCATCGGTGGCGTCGTCCTCCTCCTCTGCGGTCGCCGTGCGGTCGCGGTCGCGGTCGCCGTGGAGGCGTGGCACACCTCGACGCGGCGTGCTGGACGCGTGCCAGTGCGAGGCGGGCCACGGCGAGCACGAGGAGGGCGAGGAGGGCGCGTGGTGACTGGTGGATTCTCGACACCGTCACCGTCGTCGTCGAGGACGTCGTCGTCGAGGACGTCGTCGACGTCGAGGACGTCGAGGACGCGCGATAGCGACATCGTCGTCGTCTTCAGCACCGTAAGCATTAACATCAACCATGGGACGACGCGGTCGAGGCGGTGGTGGACGCGCCACGAACGATGACGGTGGTGGTGGACGCGGCGGTGGTGGACGCGGCGGTGGTGGACGCGGTGGTGGTCGTCACACGTTTGTGAGACCGGTTGGGGAGACGGCGAGGATTGATATTCACAACGCGTTGGAGCAATTTAGGAGCGACCCCGAGGCGAGCGAGTTGGTGTTTCCGCCAGACGTGGATAATCATTTCAGAGCGGTCGTGCACGCGGAGTGTAAGAAGCTCGGGTTGAAGTCGAAATCGCATGGGAAGGGTGATGAGCGACGCGTGCACGTGACGAAATCTACAGAGTTTAAACCGAGCGACGCGGAAGATTTGTTCGACTTGGGATTAGGCGCGCGCGCGACGTCAGCTTTGGAGACGTACTTTGGCCGATTTCAACAGACGCCAGAGGAAATTAGACTATCTGTTGCGGGGTCGTTGGATGCGGCGTGGGAAGAGCAAGCGAGTGCCGAAAAGACTAGTTCACATAAACGCGGACGCGGTGCTTCGAGTTTGGAAATGCGCGGACGAAGTTTGACGCCAGATGAAGCGGCGAGGCGCATCGAGACACTGGCGTCGCGCGTCGCCACAGATGGCGCTCTCGCAGCGATTCAAACCAAGCGACAGGCGCTACCGGTGTGGGAGTTTAAAGATGCCATCATAGAAGCCGTGGCAAATAATCAAATCGTTCTCGTCGCCGGCTCGACGGGTTGTGGTAAAACGACGCAGGTGCCGCAATACGTCCTGGACGACGCGTGGGCGCGGGGTCAAGGCGCCGCCATCGTCTGTACGCAGCCGCGTCGTATCTCTGCCATGACTGTATCTGAACGCATCGCAAACGAGCGCGGCGAATCCATCGGGCAAAGCACAGTTGGGTATCAAATTCGCCTCGAGTCCAAAGTGAGCCCAGAATGCTCGCTTTTATTTTGCACGTCAGGAGTCTTGTTGCGCAAGCTCACGAGCGACACGAGCGACAAGATGTGTCAGTCTCTAACGCACATCATCATCGACGAGTTGCACGAGCGCGATTTGTTTGCTGACTTTTTGACGATTATTCTCAAGGGCGTGTTGCCAAAGCACCCGCATTTGAAGCTCGTTCTCATGTCCGCCACGGTGCGGGAAGACTTGTTTAGCGAATACTTTGGCTCCTGTCCGGTTATTTCGGTTCCTGGGTACACGCATCCTGTGACAGAGTTTCACTTGGAAGATATCTTGCCCATGGTTGGTTGGGGCGGGGGKGCGCGAGGAGGCGCGCACGTACAAGCGCACGCAAAGGCGGCGCACGAGCAACCTTTAGTCAAGGCGCCAACATCGGGACCCATAGTCGAACAAATGCGCGAAGCCATCATGCGAGCGTTCTTGGAAGATAGTGACGAGGCTTTCGATTGGCTCTTGTCTTGTGCGCGAGACGTCGACCCGGCTGGGTTGTCTTACGTCAACGTTTCGCACTCCACTGGCGCCACGGCGTTGATGGTGGCAGCTGGCAAGGGTCGTCAAATGGAAGTGTCGCAACTTCTCGGCCTCGGCGCGTCGTCGACGATGCGTAGCACCGATGGCAGAACCGCCGCAGATTGGGCGGAAAAGTTTGATCACGTCGAACTAGCTGACGCTATTAGAAGTATGGATGAAGAGAACGAGGACGTCGGGAACAACGAGCAGGCGGCGTTGTTGCTGAGCGATTACCAGCTCTCTGTCGATCCCGATGAAGTCGACGTCGATTTGATTCATAACTTGATTGTTTGGATCGTCAAAGAACGTGCAGTAGACGAGGGATCTGATGGTGCCATTTTAGTGTTTCTACCAGGTTGGGATGAAATCTCAAAGCTTCGGGAGTCACTCACGGCGGATTACAACATCTGTCACGCCGCGACGGTGCTCCCGTTACACTCAATGGTCGCCCCAGCGGAGCAACGGAAGGTTTTCCAGCGCCCACCAAAGGGGTTACGCAAGATCGTTCTTTCAACGAATATCGCGGAAACCGCGGTGACGATCGATGACGTGGTATTCGTCATTGATAGCGGACGATTAAAAGAGAAGAGCTACGACGCGTATTCTGCAGTGTCGACGCTTCAAGCGGCTTGGATTTCTCAAGCGAGCGCAAAGCAGCGAAGAGGACGCGCCGGCCGTGTGCGCCCAGGCGAATGTTATCGCGTGTATTCTACCTCGCGTTTCAAATCATTCAGCGAGTTTCAGCTACCAGAGATGCAAAGGTCGCCACTGGAAGAACTTTGTTTGCAAGTGCGCGTGCTCGCCGAAAGCGGCGCAAACGTCGTGGACTTTGGCAAGGGAAGCACGGCGGGGTTCTTGGCTAGAGCTGTGGAGCCACCGGTACCACAGGCGATCGATAACGCCGTTCGCTTGTTACAAGATATCGGGGCGCTCACTGAAGAGGAGCGGCTGACGAGACTCGGGCGACATTTGGGAGAGCTCCCCTTGCACCCGCGCGTGGGAAAGATGATTCTCTACGCGGCGTTGTTTGGGGTGCTTGATCCAATATTGACCGTAGCGTGCGCGGCGGCGTATCGTCCGCCATTTATTATCTCTGCTGACGGTCGCAAAAGTGGAGATGCTGCGCGCTACGCATTCTCCAACGAAGCTGGTGGAGGAAGCGACCATTTGGCGGTGACCAAGGCGTTCATGGCGTGGGAGCGCGCGATGCGGGACGGACGTCAGACCGAGCGCAATTTTGTGATGCGGAACTCACTCTCGGGCTCGACGCTGCAAATGATAAAGGGCATGCGACAGCAGCTTGTTACCGCGCTTATTCAGCGCGGCATCATCACTGACTTGCAAAGCGCCAGTCGAAACGCGCACGCGGGCGCGCTCGTACGCGCCGTGCTCGCCGTCGGCATGTATCCTCTCGTTGGAAGATTTTTGCCCAACTGCAAGGCACCCACGCTAGCTACGCTTCGTGGTGAGCGTGTGCGCGTGCACACATTTTCCGTAAACGGTAAGCTTGACGTGCAATCGGCGAACGAGCGAAATGAAGCTGGTGAAAAGAAGGCGACGCTCGCGTGTTTCGATGAACTCATTCGAGGCGCGCACGCCGTTCAGGTTCGTGAGTGTACTCTTGTCGCCGCTTCGGCGATCGTTTTCGTGTGTTCCACATTGACGGTTCAACCTGACGTGCTGGACGTCGATCCCGAGACTAGCGAAGCCATCCCACTTCCCGGTCCACCGTCGGCGCTTCTCGTCGTCGACGACTGGTTACGATTCCGTGTACCGCTTCGCGCCGTCGCTCAAATTACATGCCTTCGTCTTCGTCTGCAACGCGCTTTCGCTGCGCGCGTAGAAAAGCCGACGCAAAATTTAGCAGCCGAGCTATCTGAGGCTGTGATGGCCATTTCCGAGCTCTTGGCTGATGCAGATAGTTCATTTATTGAAAAGGCGTCGTTTGCGAACACGCATTACGGAAACCATTACGGCGGTAGGGGCCCAAGTGGTCGCGGTGGTGGCGGCGGCGGCGGGCGGTTCCAAGGTGGCTACTCCGGTGGCAGAGGACGCAGCAGTGGCGGTGGGCGCGGTGGCGGTGGTGGTGGCGCAATCCCTCGTCCGCGTCAGAACTAAACTAGTGAATTCGAATTCTTTTGTTTGTTGTTGTTCAATACATTTTCTAGCCTTCTAGGTGACCTATGCGTGACTAAATAAAACAATTATGCGATAATACGTGAGACACTCCATCCTTGCCGTTCTAAATACGTTTTTCGTGCCGTCTTCATGGAATCCGTCGGTAAGGGTTCAAAGTACACGGGGAGCACGCGCTGCGGCATGGCGTGGTACGGCGTAGGCGCGTCTGGTTCGCGTTCGGGCACAACTCGTCTTTGTGGCCCATCATAATTTTCGACAAAGCTCGCCCCGACTTTAGGCGTCCACCCACTCGCCTCCAAAGTAGCGCTGATCACGTCATCTTCCAAGGGAATTAAAAAATTATGATCAAACCGGCGCAAGCGCGCAAACTCCTTCAACGCCTTGCCCGACGAGAACCCGATGCCGCGTTCTCTTCTGTGATCTCTAAACTTGTCATTGCTACATATCCACGCGTCCGCTTCTTTTGCGCGCGTAAGAATAGTCAAATCATCTGCTTTACGTAGCCCGCGACCGTCGACGCCATCCCTGGAAACGAGCGTCAACCGCCCCGCGTCGACTTCATCCATCAACCGTCTATTCACCCACACGCCCTTGCCCAGGTACTCGACCAACTCCGCGTTCACCGTCGATAATCCACCACCATCGCACACGGAATTCACATACCCCACGACGTACTCTCGCGGAATAAACGCATGCGTGGTGAACCCACTCGCGCGCCACGGCTCGTAATCCAACGCCGCGAGCACCGCCGCCGACATTGGCACGCGCGTCTTTGACGTAAAGCGACTCTTCAACTTTTGCGCCAATCCCCACGCGAGATTCGCGCCATCGATGACGATAAAGTTCCCCGTCGTCCCACGCATGAGTGTCGGCGAGGTGTGCGCCGCATTCTCCTCACTCGTAGTCGTCGTCGCGTCGTCGTCCTCACCCGTCGCAGCCGTCGCGCGCGCGTCGAGCACGTCGTCCCATCGAAACACGCGCGCGCATGACACCGCCCACGGCTCACTCGCGCGCGCGCGCACGACACACCGCGGCGGCGGCGGCAACGACGACGACGACGACACCGACGCGCATCCTCCTCCACCGCACCGATGCCGACGCCACGGCGCCGCGCCCTTCGTCACCGCCGTCACCGACACCGTCGTCATGTCGCGCGCACTTTTTGCACCACGACGACGACGGACGACACGCGACGACGTCAACTCGTAAACACGACGGGTCCGACGACGGGTCCGACGACTCTCGCGTCTCGACTCTCGCGCCGCGTCTGTCGTCGCACACTCGCGTGGCGTCGCGAGTGGTCGGAGTGACAGAACACGGCCCACGCGGACCATTCGGACATGTGGCGTGTCCAACCGACCACTTTTTGATGCGAAAACGGCGGCGGCGGCGGATGCGTGGTCGCGTTGATTTGGACGACGACGACGACACGACAGACGACAGACGACGACGGAGGCGCATCTGTGATTTCGCAGCGCACGTATCGACGCATTCGCGCACGACGATACGGTGACGATGCCACCGCGACGACGTGGGACGACGGGGACGAAGGGTGGCAAGGAGGCGTGGATGGATGACGATGTCGATGCGGCCAACGAGGTTGCCGACGCGCGGTTCGCCGAGGTGGATAAGGCGTACATCGGGCTCGTTGGGTCGGATGACGACGATGACGATGACGATGAGGATAACGAGGAGGCGCTCATGGATGTCACGGATGACGAGGATGACGACGACGACGACGAAGACTCTGAAGAGGATGATGACTCTGAAGACGACGACGAAGAGGGTGAGCGAGACGACGAGAATGACGACGATGCGTATTCTGATAGCGAAGAAGCCGCGTTGGCAAAGGCGATGAAAGCACAGAAGAAGCGTCTCGAGGGCAAAGTTCGTCGCGAACAGGTCATGAGCGAGGATGAGTCTGAATCCGAGGATGCGGATGAAGGTTTCGGGATTCGAGGGAAGAAGAAGACTGACTTTTATGGCGACGATGATGTCGATCACGAGGGATTGAGTGATGAAGAAGACCGCATTGAAGAAGAAAAAGAAGCGCGGCGTATGCGCAAGCTTATGGCGCAAGAAATGCGCGCTGAGGATTTCGGTGTCGATAGCGAAGATGAGGAAGAAGCTACGCTCGGCGCCAAGGCGGCGGACTTGCGCCGAGGCGACGGCAAGTCAAAATCTGCGTCTCGTGGTGGCGTAGAAATTGAAACCTTGACTGCAGAAGAACGCGATGAACGATTGGCTGCTGAGGATGGCGCCGCAGCGGCTAACGACGCGCCTGAACTGATGGCGTTGACGAAGGAGTTGACGTCCACGTTGAGCGCCATCGAGGCGAGCGTTGAACCGCTCGTCAACGCTGCGCGCGACGGCGCTTTTGCCACCGCGGAGGGCATATCGTACTTGGACACAAAGTATTTGCTCATGCTCAGCTACTGCTCGTCCATTGTTTTTTATCTTCTGCTGAAAGCAGAAGGTCGAAGCGTCAAGGACCATCCAGTGATTGAACGGCTGGTCGAAATTCGATTGTATCTCGAGAAGCTTCGCCCGATAGATAAAAAGCTTCAGTACCAGGTGCGCTACGTGGAAAACTTTGGTTTTATATTTGTATTCCTCTGATGATGGTACCCCATGGCGGTGATGAAAATGCTCACGGCATTTCCTGACTACTCACTGACGGTTATTATTGAACATCTAAGGGACTGAGCCTTGGGTGTCGTCGTCAGAGGAATGTTATTTTTGTGCTTTGTTTCTCCTCTTGTTTTCTGTTCGTCATCTAACCAGTGCCTATGCTTTCTTTTTCATTCATAAACAGATTGACAAGCTGTTGAAGCTTGCGAACGCCACTGAGCGCGCCACGGCTACAAAAGATGAAGACGACGACCCGCTTAGATTTGGCCCCAATCCAGGTGCACTCGTTTCGAAGACTGGTGAAGACGAGGAAGGGGGCGACGGTATGTACCGTCCTCCGAAAATGTTACCGACATCCATGGATTTCGAATCCGGGGGTAAGGATGCGAAGGAGCTCCGAAGAAACAAGGAGCAACGCCGCCGCGCTGGCCGCTCGCAGCTCATCAAGGTGCGCACGTGTTTGCGCGCGCGTGTTTGTGTATTTGTGTGTTTACTCGCGTGTCGCATTCGGGAAAAACGCCAATTTGCCCCCCGGGTCTCTTTCCATGAGACAGTCCGGGGCTTCCTTATCTATCTGGCGGATATCAAATGTACCAAATCTTGGGCAGGGTGCCACCTTTTTAGCAGTGGGTGAACATCCAATCAAGAGTTGGATATCTATCTGTCTTGTCGTCGTTCGCGTACTGACTTTTACGCACCCGTTTTTCACGTCATGTAGGAACTTGCGCGCGAAGTTGGCGAAGCGCCCGAAGAAGTTGGTCTCGGCGACGAAGATATGGTGCAAAGCGCATTCGCCAAGCGCGAAATGGCGCGCATGGAGGCGCGCGCTCGCGTGGAAGAAGATTTGTTCACTCGTGTACCGCTTTCTAAACAAGAACGCCGAAGACAAAAAGCTTCGACACGAAACGTCAACTCACTCGCTGCCGTTGGCGACTTTGGCGACGACGTCGCAGATCTCGTGGAGCGCACTGCTGAGCTTGACGAAGGCTCACGCAAGCGGCGACTCGTGGACACAGTCGCTGAAGGCTTCAAGTCGGCGAAACGCGATATTGTTTCAGGGGAACAAGATGTTCCGTTGCGTGATACACTCGGGGTACGTACATATTCGCGCAAACATTCTCGTTCAAACAACGCATCATATCGAAGCTTCGGGTGTTTTCTTCTCCATGATCTTCCGAGGTCAAAATTGATGCTACACGAAACACCGTTTGCTTCAAACCTTGCTCGACTTTGCTTTTATCGATTTCAGCATGCGAAACGAACGGGACATCTTTTTACACGTCGACTTTACTATCGTGATTTACTTGTGCGAGATCGTTGGTGACGAGTAAGTACTGACCATGAATATTTTCATCCTTTTCTTTTCGCGCGCAGGAACGGAGAACAAAATACGAACGCGGCGTCGCTCGATCGATGCAACGCGCGCAACAAATGGAAATGGACGATTACGACGATGAACCGCGCCCGAGTATCGCGGAAGATCCTGAGTATGACAATGCGGCTACTTTACGTGATCGCAAACGTCAAGCAAAGGAGGAAAAGTATGCGAGAGGTCCTGGAACGATTGCTGTGCCGGAGGAGGATGTTTCGGGCAAACGCGAGATTGGCCATACTATTATGAACAACAGAGGTTTAACACCGCATCGTAGCAAAGAAACGAAGAATCCACGCGTGCGTCTCCGTGGAAAGCACGCTCGTGCGGTGACGCGCAGAAAGGGCGCGGTTCGCGACGTCAAGGAAGGTTCGACGGCGTACGGCGGCGAACTTACTGGCGTGAAGACGAGTGTTGTGAAATCGAGAAAATTCTAATAGTCGTAGTAGCATTGTTCAATGGAGCTAATCATCATACTGATACCACACACTTGTACCACCCCATCCATCTACTGCCGTTTCCTACATCACCTTTGTCGACTTTGACATCAAGCTATCGACGACGCGTTCCATGTTGGAGACGGTGTCGAGCGCAGCCTTATACATGGTTTCCGCCTTTAGATCGTCGAAAACAATCAAACATCCCGATCCTTGGTCTAATATGCCCTCGAACTTGCGATCGAGGATCATCTGTGAGAGCTTCATTTCCACGTCAGCCAGTGGAAGCTCGATCAAATTTGCGACGTGCGCGATTTCAACGCGCGAAAACGGTTCGATGAGACGCTTCAAGTTTTCCTCCATCAAAGAATCTTGCAAGCTACCCAAATGAGCAGCAATGATAGGATCGTCACCGAGTTGTGCGGAGTAATTGTGGAGAATATGTTGCAAATCCTTCAGCGATCGCGCCTTGTACGCCTCGCTCACCGCCTTCATCGCGTCCAACGCGTCACCTTGATGTTGCAAACCACCTTTGCTTGATATCAAAACGCTCACATCTTCAGCCTGCCCGCACATAATCTTACACATCAACATATACTTCAACGCCGTCACAGCCGCAGGTTTATCATCTAATGAGTTGAGCTGCTCGAACGCTTCGAAAAAGTACGAGTACGCCGTCTTGTAATCCTTTTCGTCGGCGTGCAAAATACCTGATTGGGCGTCAATCTGGCACTGCACGCTGGGCGGGACGTAGATGGCATTCGCGTTCGTTCGAGCCGCCGTCAACGCCGCCTTTGACTTGGGCAAGTTTCTCAGCGCATAGTGGATTCTCGACTCTAACAGGTGAATGTCGACCAACAGCAACTTGTCGTCGAGCTTTTTGACTTCTCGCGACAACGCCCCGACAACCTTGAGCGCCTCTGGGTAATCTCGCATCGTCAGGTGCAGGGTCGCTAAGCGAAGCTCAACGCGATGACGCAAGAACGTGCGCTTCTCAGCGCGCGCCCATTCTACGTGTTCGCGGCAAAGTTCGACTTGAAGCGCGTCGTGACCGCAGATCTGAGACATCGCGTCGATCAACAAACTTCGAATAATCTTCGCAACTTTCGCCTTTGGCGCGGACGCCAAGAGCGGTCTGAGATCCACGAATAGCTGTCTGAATGCCGGCGCATCATCTCGAGACGCATACGCGTTTCCAAGCGCCTCAATCGCGCTCTCCTTCGCCTTTAACGCGTCCGAGCGGTTCAACGTCGTCGTCGTCGTCGTCGTCGTCGTCGTTGAACCTTCATCATCTGTGGCGAAAATCACCGCGCGCAGTCGCGCGATTTCCTCATCCGACGCGCGCGTGGTATCCTTCATATCGTTCGTCGTCGTCGTCGTCGTCCTGGTCCTGGTCGTCGTCGTCGTCGCGCGGTGTCGGGTGCGTCGCACTGACGTTGACTCGGCCTCACGCCCAGGGGTCGTCGTCGGGTCAGTGATGTCGCCAGGTGGTGAGTTCCTGGGAACACCACACACGTGGACCGCTCACCGCGGCGGCGGCGGCGCGGCGGCGGACCGTCGCGCGCGCGTCACACGCCCACGGTCGGGGTTGTCGCGCCCGCGCCTCGGCGACACACGCAACGCACGACATGCAGTACAACTTTAAGAAGATTGCCACCGTGCCCACGGCGACGGACTTTATCGACGTCGTGTTGTCGCGCACGCAGCGGCAGACGCCCACGGTGGTGCACGCGGGCTACGCCATCACGCGGATTCGGCAGTTTTATATGCGCAAGGTGAAGTACACGCAGACGAGCTGGAACGAAAAGCTGTCGAGAATTCTAGAGGATTTCCCTCGCGTCGACGACGTGCACCCGTTTTACTCTGATCTGTTGAACGTGTTGTACGACAAGGATCATTACAAGCTCGCGTTGGGTCAGCTGAACACGGCGAGGAACATGATTGACAAGATTGCAAAAGATTACGTCAAGTTGCTCAAGTATGGGGATTCTCTCTATCGGTGTAAGCAGTTGAAACGCGCCGCGCTCGGGCGGATGTGTACGATTATGAAGAAGCACGCGGCGTCGTTGGCCTACTTGGAACAAGTTCGCCAGCACATGTCTCGTTTGCCATCCATAGACCCAAACACGCGGTCTATTTTGGTGTGCGGCTATCCGAACGTAGGAAAGTCCAGCTTCATGAACAAAGTCACGCGCGCGGATGTGGAAGTACAACCGTATGCGTTCACCACAAAGTCCATTTACGTCGGTCACACTGATTACAAATATCTTCGTTGGCAAGTGTTGGACACGCCGGGGATTTTAGACAGGCCTTTGGACGAGCGAAACACGATTGAAATGCAATCGATCACCGCGTTGGCGCACCTTCGGGCCGTGGTTCTTTACATAGTAGATATTAGCGAACAGTGTGGGTTCACGATTGCCCAGCAAGCGACGTTGTTTCACTCGATCAAGCCGTTGTTTGCAAACAAGCCGCTCGTCGTCGCCGTGAACAAAATTGATGTGAGAAAGCTCGAAGATTTGAGCGCCGAAGACCGCAGTTTGATTGATGGGATGCGCGAAGCCATGCGTGGACCGGCATCGATGCAATTGGGAGACGATGATGCGTTACCGACTATGTCTACGTTGAGCGAGACGGGCGTTATGGAGGTGAAGAACAGATGCTGCGACTTGTTGCTCGCTCACCGCGTCGAGCAAAAACTCGCCGGTCGACGCGCGGGCGAAGTGATGAATCGTTTACACGTCGCCATGCCGGTACCGAGAGATTCCAAAAAGCGTCCCGCGTTTGTGCCGTCCACACTCGAAGAAAGTCGCGCGAGAAAGGCTGCTGGGGAAAAGATTACTACTGAGAAGGATTTGCAGGAACAAAATGGCGGCGCCGGCGTGTATTCCGCTGATTTGCGCAAGCGCTACTTGTTGGACGACGACGACTGGAAGTATGACATTATGCCAGAAATTTACAACGGCAAGAATGTGGCAGACTTTATTGATCCAGAAATTGAAGCCAAGCTCGCCGAGCTCGAGCGAGAAGAGGATGAGCTCGAAGCGCAATGGGAAGCCGAACGCATGGACCGCGCGCCCATGGAGGAGGAATTGGATGACGACGAAAAGGCGCTTCTTGGTGAAGTGCGCGCGCGTCGTAACAAACTCGTGGCGGAACATAGACGCAAGAAGGCTGCTGGAAACAACAACCCCGTGGTTCCTCGCAAGGTGGACGCGCAACGCAAGTTGAACACGAAGAGCATGAAGGCTGGTCTAGAGTCCATGGGTCTGGATGCCACTGCGGCGGTGGAACGCGCTCGTTCGCGCTCTGCGTCGCGTCGCGTCGTCAAGCGTGGCCGCTCCACTGGTGATGCCAGCATGAACGATGGTGACGCTGGAGGTGATGAAAAGAAAATGCGCACGTCCAAGTCGCGATCGAAATCCGTCGCACGGCGCGTCAAGGATGTGCCAGAGCCTGGCGCCGGCTTTGCGAGCAAGGATGCGAAGATGCGCGCAATTAAAATGGCTGACAAGGCGCAACGCAAGAGAAACAAATTGGCGAAAGCAGGCGAAGGTGATCGTTCCATACAAACAGCCATGCCTAAACATCTTTTCTCAGGAAAACGCGGGAACGGCAAGACCGATCGCCGTTAGAGAAAACTGTGCGCGTTCGCTATCGTGTTTTGCTTCTCGATGTTGCCGCTCTCGGCGTCATCCGTCGCACGCCAAATATTCATTGTATTCCTATAGAAGAAGTCCAACCCATGCATTCGTACATTGTTATTCGACATCTCGCGTGTTTGAGCGTGGCGCGCACACGTTTGACACCCCCTCGACGTAAGTAGCACACCCCACGAGTCCTGTTGCGCAGTCAACAAGAATGGAGTGTGCGCGGGAGTGGGACTGCTCGAGACGCTTCGATATATCGATGTATAGGTGAGTTGGCTATATTGATGTATCTCGATTGCATGTATTTTATTGGTTGACGCGGTCGGCGATGCGCGACGCCGCCCAGTTGGCGGTGTCTCGCAACGACGCGTCGTTTGACTGCTGGCATTCCTTCAAGAAATCCTTGTAGAATGGTCGCTGGGCGAATAACGGGCCAATTTGATCAATCGTATCCGCCATGTCACCCAGCACACCAACCATCGATCTTGTCACAACTTCATCGCGAGACGGATCCGCGGCTACAGTCTCGACCAACGCCAACACACTGGGCGTGTGTTCGCGAATCATCGTCAACTTGGACGGATCTGATTTGAATCCCTGCAAGATGCCAGCGTAGGCCTCAAATATGCCGTTGCGAAGCTGATTGTTGTACTCGTTCATTTCATCATCATCCGATTTAGCACCAATTGTTAACTGCGTAGCGCTCTGCAACATGGACAAAACATATGGCACGTACTTCTCAAAGGCAGGACCAGTGGCGAGCGCCAAGTCACCAAAGCACGAAAGAATGGGTGGTTTAACGTTGCGATGGAGCTTTTCGCTCTCTAAATCTCGCAAGAGTGCGTAGACGATGCCATCGCAGTACGGAACCACCTTTTCATCCAACGCTCTACAAATGTCGCCGACGACGCCCACCGTCACCGAGCAGACCTGATGCTCTTCGTGATTTTCTAATCCTAGCTTGACAAATGGGAAAAACGCATCCATGTACTTGACGAATCCCGAGCCTACGGCATATGCTAAAGCGCCGACAGCCAACATCGCTTCCTCGTGCACTGTGGCCGAGCGGCATGCGAACACCGTCAAGAAGGCTTGCATCAAGCTATCCGCGTACTGCGAGAGAGCCGCCTTGGTCGCTTCGTTGGCGCCGCCCAGGACTTGAATAATCACCTGCAATGTACCGCAGAGCAAAGCTTGAGCATCCGCCTGTTTTTCAAGAAGCTCGGCACCCATGTGTTCTTGACCTTCAAATGTGGCCGCGAGCTTTTGGAGCACGTGCGGGATGAGATGACCAATTGTGCTGTAATTTTCTTGAGTCGCAGAGCGAATAATTTCATTCATTGCCTCGTAACATTCCATCTTCAATCCAACCTCGGCATCAGGACGTTCACTTGTCATCAAAAGAGCCTGAATGATACCCTGGAAGTGTTGCGCTAAAGTTTCGCGGATGTCAGCATCCTCAGCTACGGATGAAACGAGGTGTTGAATCGACCATACGACCTTGCCTGCGACGTGCGGCACGTCCTTCACCGACTCAAGCATGGCTTGTAACACTTGCGGAAACTTTTGAGCATCCACCAATGGAAACCCTTGTGATTGCACGAACTCGAACACGCGGCCGATGGTCCACGCCGTGGTGTCTCTGACATGCGCACTTTGATCCTTGAGCGACATGATGAGGTGCGGCAACGCTTCGTTTGCCACGTTTGCTAATTTTGCTGGGTCGGGGCCTTCTAAAATAGCACCAAATGCAAACGTTGCCGCCTCACGCTGACGCCATTCGCCAGATTGAATATTTTGCTGAATAAACATCATCACTTGATCCACAACAGGATCGCGCACGAGCTGCGAGACGAAACCCAAACACGTGCCGCCAGCCATGGCCATGTTCCACGCGTTTTCATCCTCGTCTTGGTCATCCTCCTGCTTTGTGAGCTGCTCGAGTAACATGGGCACGAGCGCAGTCAAAGCTTTCGAGATAAACCCAAACATTTGCACATCAGTCTCACCACACTCGATGGCCTCTTGTCGGCCGATTTCTTCCTCACAAATTGTTGACCAAAACTCAATCGCTTGTAAACCGACTTCTTGCTTGTCCTGCTTGGCGGCGTTCACTGTCAGCTGATACACGGCTTCGATGTACGCCGACATATATTCGTAATAATTTTCGGCAATACTCACGAGAACTTCGAAAGCGGCGACGCGAACGCGCACATCCTCGCACGTCGTCGCCTCGCACACGCATTGCATGATGAAGTCGCGTTCGTTTTGGCGCGTAAAGTTCTCATGCGCGAAATATAACGCATTGTTCAACGCCTGTGTCGCGGCTAATCGAACGCTTACATCCGTTTCATTCTTACCCATGCCGGAAACGACCGCGGTTAACACTCCATTCACGTCAGTTTGGTCGAGATCATCCGCCTCAATTTCTTCGCAAATATACCCCAAAGCCTCCAACGCCGCCTGTTTCGCCGCTACCCCGCTCGCCCCGCTCGCGCCCGTTTGCAAATTCGCGATGAGATCTGGCCATTGCTTATGTGGGATCTCTGCACCCGCAATCTTAGCCACAACTTGCGCGGCGACGTGTCGAATTTCGCTCGCCTCATCCCCCAGGGTCTGCCAAATCGTCGCCTTGATCGACATCCGTTGCTCGTTCGCAATCGCCAACCACTGCTGCTGCACCTCTCGCTTCTTGTTTTCATCCTTGGCGTCGAGCGCATTCTTAAACATCACCCCCGCGAGCTGTCGCGCGTGCTTGGGGGACGTCGACGACGCCACCTCGCACGCCAACGCGCGCAAATACTCGCATCGATTCTCCACCCGCGCGCGCGCGAGCGTGGCTTCCGCCTCCACTCGCACGCCCGCGTCGTGGCTGAGCGAGTTTAACAACAGTGGAGTGATTGATGTCATCTCGTCGTCGTCTATCGCGTATCACCGCCGCCGCTTGTCGTCGTTTCACGCGACGCAGAGTGCTGCGCCGTCGCGATCCACTCCTCAATCCGCATCCCCAACGCACCGTTTTGAATAATCACCAATCGCGTAGTGGAGGGGAACACGATGGATGGATTGTGGATGGTGTGGCTCGGCAGAGTTTGACGCGCGAGTGGCGCCATGGCGCGACGCGTGAGCGCGCGTGATGTGTTTTGGCAGGTGGGAGAAAGTTACGGACGCGACCGAAGTTTATGCGTGTCATTTGCGGTGGCTTTGAGCGGGGTGAGCGTGTACGCCGCGCACCAGACGCGAAAGAAGGAAATCCAGTTGTACTTTGAGTTGATGCGCGACGTTCTTTTGGGGGATAACAAGAAGGCGCGACACGCGCGAGCGACAAAAGGGGCGACGAATATTGGTGGTGGTGGCGAACGTAGTGAAACATCCAGTGGCATACGTGCGTTGAGCAGCGGCAAGCCCCCGTCGGGTATGGAGGCGAGCGAAAAGAGTCTGGCGGCGACGAAAGTAAAAACAAACAAGTCAKCCTCAAAAGCTGCGGCAGTCGACCAAACGTTCTTGAGGAGGTTAAAGTTCTTGATGCGAATCGTCGTCCCATCATGGCACAGCGAAGAGGCGTTTTTACTTTTTGTACAATCCATGGCGCTCGTGTCGCGGTCGTACATTTCGTTGCGCATGGCTGAAACTGGCGGAGCCGGTTTGCGCGCGGTGATGGAGCGAGACTGGCTCAGCGGTGCCGTGGTCTTGACAGACTTTTTTATTTCAGGCGTCGCTGCGGCTGCTGTGAATTCCGCGCTGAAGTACATGACAAACTCAATCACCACGTGCTTTCGAGAACGGCTGACGTTGCACGTGCACGACGCCTATCTTTCGCATCGAGCGTACTACAAAGCCGCCGTGTTAAGATACGGAGACTTGGACAACGCCGACCAACGTGTGGCTGAAGACCTGAATCAGTTTTGCTACACAATCAGTGATTTGTACGCTCGCACGTTCAAGCCTTTGCTAGATGTTGTGTTGAGTACGTCGCGTATGTCGCAGACGATGGGATACAGCGGTTTGTTAACATTGTATGTTTACTTTGGTTTGTCCGGTGCCATCGTTCGGGCTTTCTCGCCACCGTTTGGGGAGTACATTGCGCAGACGCAGAAAAGAGAGGGAGATTTCCGACGCACGCATTCGAGACTGATACAACACGCAGAAGAAGTGGCGTTTTTGGATGGCAGCGCTCGAGAAAAAGCAATCTTAAACGGCGCTTTGCGAGAACTCACGACGTGGAGTCATTTCTACTACTACTTGCAGTTCAAGCAAGGCATCATCGACCAATACGCGTTGAAGTATTTTGCATCGATGATCGGTTGGCCCGTGCTTGCTGTGCCATTCATGCTGTCGAATAGAGATTTGAGTGCGTCTGAGATTGCGGCGAGGTACAAGGAGAATGACACTTTGATTAAAAGCGCGAGCGGATCGATCGGTGATTTGATGCTCGTGTACAAAAAGCTTCAACGCCTCGCGGGTTTTACGGCTCGTGTCACGGAACTTATCGAAAGTGTTGATTCGATCCAAGTCGAACCGAGTAATGTTGAAGTCGCCGTGGAAGGCGACGACGGTATCCATTTTGAAAACGTCACAGTTCACGCCCCCGATGGTCGACTCTTGGTGCAAGATTTGACGCTCAGTGTCAATCCTGGAGAAAGTGTGTTCATCACGGGCGCGAACGGTGCGGGTAAAACGTCTATTTTCCGCGTATTAGCTGGTTTGTGGCGCGCAACGTCTGGTAAGGTGATTCGTCCGTCGCATGGGCTGGCGACAACAGATGATGGCGACGCAGCGATTTTCTACGTGCCGCAGCGGCCATATTTAGTATCTGGTACTTTGCGCGATCAAGTGATGTACCCCTTACCTGGGGATTCATCCAGAGACGACGAAATCATAGAGTGTTTACAGCTCGCCAACTTGCTGAAGATTGTTGATGCAAGCGTACGCGGATTGGATCGCTCTGAGCACGACTGGGCGGACGTTTTGAGTGGCGGTGAAAAGCAACGCATTGGTCTGGCTCGACTATATTTTCACAAGCCAACGTTTGCGATATTAGATGAAGCGACGAGCGCCATCAATCCCGATGAAGAGGGCTTACTATATGCGCACATTGACACCTTGGGCATTACGGCGTTTTCCATCGCGCATCGCATGGAGTTGAAACGATTCCACTCGCTTCATTTGCACCTCGCCGCAGATGGATCCGGGAAATGGTCGCTTAAAAACTTGAAAAGAGCGAGCTGGAACGTGGGCGAAGGCATGACCAGCTTGCGTAGGTCGTTTGAATTGAACACGCGCGCGTTGAACAACGCATAAACCAGCGGGATAGGATAAAAAACAAACTGGCAATGTCACCGCCAATCGTATGAGCTGTAAATTAAAACTTTTGAAACTGTACAAACTTCTACTTTTACTGGCCATACGGCCTTCGCTATCATGCTGCTAATGACTACTGTATCAAATCACGCACACTCCTCACTCCTCTTCGTCGGCGAGCTCAGCGCAGATGAAATCTTCTGCACCGTGCTCGTGAATTGCCCGTTTCGGTTCCTTCTTCTTCTTCTTCTTCTTCTTCTTATCGCGAGAAGCTGACGCGCCTGACGACGCCGAGAGCACACGCAAACATCCCGCACATAAGTCAAATTCGTCGCATTTAGAACAACTATACCGCGCGCATCCCGGAAGTATGTATAACGCACAACCATCGCATGTTCTTGGAAGCTCCCACGTATCCGAACGATCGATATCAGCATCGACGAAGCCAATGTCTTCCGTCAACACCGCGCGAAAACACACCATCGCGTGGCGACGCGGTATCGTCGAAAGCTTCACCTGCACCATCGTGTTTGCGTCATCAGTGCTGGCACCAGCCTCTTCAGCCGCGCCGCATGCCACCCTCGCATTCACGGCACCACCACCACCGTCCACGCCATCTCGATGTTTACGTTTCGTCGCTGTCGTCGTCGCGCCCTCCATGCCACCGACTGACGGCAAACACAAACGAGCTCACGCACCTCAGACACGCGCGCGGCGTACCACACAAAGCGTAGCGTCGCCGCGCCATCGTGTGGCGCGGCGACTGCTCACGATGTCAAGGATCTCCTCTTCCTTACGCGCATCGTCGTCGTCGTCGTCGTCGTCTCGCGTCTCGACGTCCGTGCGCGATGTCGCGGCCGCCTTGGAGCGTATGTGGTTGCAGCCGGCGCAGTGCTTGACAACGCCCAACGTGCCGTGTCTCGCGCCGAGAGCGTTCTTCACGCCGCAAATGGCGCGCGGGTTATCGCAAGTGACAACGACGACATCGTCGATAGTGTCGTTGAGTGCGTTGCGCGTTCCAAGCGGTGATTTCCTGGGTCATGCCGCGCACGCGAGATACAGGTTTGAAGCGGCGGCGCCGTCGTCCCGAACGTATGCCACGAAGCGTCGTCGCTCAAATAAGCAGGTAGAGAATGTAGAACAGATTAAGGCGTTGATGGACATGCGCGAACCCGGAGCGTGGTATCCACTTGCGCGCACGTTGCGACGCGAGATAACTCTGCACGTCGGCCCGACAAACAGTGGCAAGACATACGCTGCGATGCAACGACTGAAGAGTGCGGCGAGTGGCGTGTATTGCGCGCCACTTCGATTGCTTGCGTGGGAAATTTCCGAAAACATGAATCGCGACGGCGTCGCATGTACGCTTACGACTGGGCAAGAGCGTCGAGTCGTGCCGTTCGCCACACACGACAGTTGCACAGTCGAGATGGCCGACGTCACGAAGGTCATCGATTGCGCGGTAGTTGACGAAATTCAGATTTTAAGCGATCCATACCGTGGCTATGCGTACACGCGCGCGCTACTTGGCTTACCTGCGTTGGAATTACACTTGTGCGGGGATCCGCGCGTCGTGCCTTTGGTGAAGAAGATTATCAAAGCGACTGGAGATATCTTGGTCGTTAAAGAGTATGAGCGACTCTCGCCACTAGAGGTTGCCGAAGAGACGGTGAACAATCTTAAGAAGGTACGAAAAGGTGACGCATTGGTGGCATTCAGTCGAACGGCGGTGTATAGGTTGAAACGCGATTTGGAAAAAAGTAGTCAACACAGGGCGTGCGTGATTTACGGCGGATTACCGCCCGAGGCGCGCGCCAGACAGGCGGAATTATTCAACAAAGGAGATAGTGGTTACGATGTTCTCATCGCATCAGATGCCATTGGCATGGGTCTGAATCTGAACATCAAGCGTGTGATATTTACCACAATGTCAAAGTTTGACGGCGCTGAAATGCGCCCGTTGGAGAGCGCCGAAGCGAAGCAGATTGCTGGCCGTGCCGGCCGATACGGTTTGGAATATGCAGACATGGGTATCGTCACCACGCGCTCAAAGAAAGATAGAGAAATACTCATCAGTGCTTTGAATGCGGAGATTGAGCCACTGAAATTTGCAGGTGTCGCGCCGACGTTTGAACAAGTGGAGCAGTTCTGCGCTTTGCGACCAAACGACGGGCTCGTTGCTGCTCTCGAGTCGCTTACGAGGTCCGCAAACTTGGCTCCACACTTTCGTATGCGAGATATGGACGAAATCATTGCGGTGGCAAAGCTCGTGCAAAAGCTCCCGCTTGCTCTAGAGGATCACTTTATGTTTGCCATCGCACCCGTCGACGTGCGCGATCCGATGGTCATTTCTGCGATGATGACGTTCGCGCGGCACTTCTGTACTCACGGCCGAGTAGGCGTACGCATTATTTCCCTGCCACCCGCTCGAACGCCCACCGGCTCGACGGAGCTCGCGAAGCTTGAAAGCGCGCACAAGTGCCTGGATTTGTATCTATGGCTCGCGAGGCGACTTCCGCAGGCATTCCCAGAAGGAGACCTGGCCAATGCGTATCGTACAGCAACCGCCATCGCCATTTCTGCTGGCTTGCAACATCTGTCGCTGTTGTCCGCAAGGCGTGCAAAGACAAAAAACGCGAGCGCGAAGTCCACGTATGTTCCGAATGTACTCCCAAACAGCGCCGTGCGCGATGCGTTCAGCGCTGTTAAGCACGCCACAAAGGAAACGGAAGATGCACGTGAGCGCCTCGGCCTGCCTCGCGTGGATGATGCTGAACGGAAAGCTGCAACGTTGATGAGTTGGAGATTCGTCGCGACGAAACGTGACGGCGAATCTTCTGCAACAGCGAAACCTGGAGCAGTGCCAACGAAGCGCGTCGACGTTGCCGCAAAGAAACGCATCGAAAGTCATCACCCTGTTGAACCAGCGGTGCGCGTCGTCGAGCTCAAGCGCCCCAAGACGACGCAGCCAATATCTGTGAACTCGCATCTCCGTCCGAGCTGGCTAGCGGATTGACGCGAACCTTCGGGCTGTATCGCAAAAGCAAAAGTAGTCATGAATAATTGTAATTCGCATGTAAACAATAGGGTATTTCGGTTTTTACCTCTGCGCCATGTGTTGTTACCCCGGCCTTGGATGATTTCTACCCGTAACTTTTGACAGGGAAGTGGAATTGTGAAAGCGAAATTCTTCCAAAACTTGAAACAGGGACCACATACATAAACATTTTGGTGCTTACTTTGGTAGAGTCTTTTTTTTGTTGGGAACGCCGTGTCGATGCATCTGCTTAGCAGCAGCCCGCAAGTGGCGCAACTCGCGGTTGGCGTCAGAGGAGGAACGCAGACAGCAGGCATCATTATCCACGCGCTGCGCGACGCGAATGCCGGACACGCGACGATACAGTTGGACGTCAAAAACGCTTCATTTCGTGATGACTTTGACGTTCGCGTGCGCGATACCGAAGTTCCGAACACAAATGTGTACATGCTTGATTTAGCGCGAACAATGATAGGCTTCAAAAAAGCTTAAATACTGTACTGAGGGGTCCATTTTTTGCTTTCCCGGCACCGCACGACGGATGTCTTTCGTTGGATGGGTAAACCTTTTTGCGTAGATGCGCGACGTGGGTTTGCTTTTTAGGGTACGTGATACACTCCATGTTCTGGTGGCGTCAAAAGCCCTAAAAATAATATCACGTTTAGGGTTTAGGGTTTAGGGTTTAGGGTTTAGGGTTTAGGGTTTAGGGTTTAGGGTTTAGGGTTTAGGGTTTAGGGTTTAGGGTTTAGGG